>BRZM01000048.1:1420368-1469078 GCA_033238685.1 Lates japonicus
GTTGTTCACATTAAAGTACCTTATGGAACAGTCAAATAGTGGGTTCACTAACTTTGCCAAAATAAACATCATTAATGCAGAAAGCCACCATATTGCATTGTGGCAAAATTGTACCCACCCCTCTCAACCCAACGGTGCGAGGCAGATGGCCATCCACCTGAGTCGGTTCTATCAAGAGCTTCTGCCTCTTAGAAGTTTTCCTTGCCGCAACAAGCCTCAGGCAACATTCTTGGGATCTGTTGGGTCTCTCAGTAAATGTCATTGGTCTAAGACCTGCTCTGTATAAGTACCTTGAGATGAGTTTTTTGTTGTGATTCAGCTATATAAATAAAATTAGATTGAATTGATTTGAATTGAATATAGGTTTCTCCAATAAACCTCTCAGCTCAATATATCAAAGCAAAACTCAATCACTACACCTTTGTGCTAACAAAAACGAACCAGTGCCAAGTCTCACCTTTACCAGCTCTCTTTCTTAACATCCACATGCAATGACTGTTGCTGATATTTGAAGGAAGTTCAGGGCATTTTACAAAGCTGAGCCAGAGCTTTTACCTGTGCAATGATTAATGTTTTCAGTTCAAATGGTGCTTTTATGAGCAGGTAGTTGGGAGCACGTATCAATAGGTGACACCTTCTAAATCCCAAAAGTCCATTGTCTTCTCACTTCAAAGCAGCAATATGCAATTTCAAGCAGTCAAAACATTATTTACTAAACGCTATAAAACTATAGTTACATGGGAGAAAAATCATGGATTCATAAAGACAGGGTCACAAACTGTTGGATTGTAGATGGGGACACAAACTCCAGTCTCCATGCATTAAGGTGGAGGTCGGATCTTGACACTATACTAAATGCTTGCTCATAGGTAGGATTTGTGCAGGTCTCTCTCCTTAAATACCCTATTTTAAAGTATGGTCTAGACCTGCTCTATATGAAAGTGCCTTGAGATGACTGTTGTTGTGATTCAGGCGCTATATAAATAAAATTGATTAGATTGAATTGAATGTGTTACATTCCCATCATCCCTGACCTCAACATGTCCTTATATCACTTACACCAGCTGCAGGTTGATCACTCTTAACAATGTCAAACCAAGATGTTTGACCGTATAATTAACACAATTTATTAAGTGCAATTTTTTTTTTTTAAGTATCAAGATGGTTTTCTGTTGGTTAGCAACAAACTCTTTGGGTATTCAATCAAACACATAGTAGTAACTTAGTAACTGAAATTTTGCAGTTGCTGTTCTTTACTTTCCTCTATCTGGACAGACTAGTTCCTGCCCTTAGCAACCAAATAATATAAATATAATCCAATGTAAAACGCCTCTGGGATCTACCTCTCTTTCAGCACCATTCTGAAATTAATAATGAGCAAACAGCTGCTTTATTTATCATTTCTCAAGTTTTACATGGCTATTTCTTAAGTTTTTTCTAAACTTCCTTTAAAATTCATTTTAATTTAGTCTCGAGTAGAGACCTTGGCTGCATCAGTTTTTCCCATTCCTATCCTGTGCTGAGTCTAGACTAAGCATCCACATATTTGGAGACTCGGCTATTCTGGGAGGCAGGGTATTTTTTCAAAGATTGGAGAAAATATTAATGTAGTGAGGCTGGCAAATGAGGAAAAGCATTTGCATTGCAGCTGTTTGACTGTGAGGCATGGAAAAGATTATTTATGTGGCATGGATGCTCGGCTTTACTAACCTCTCCTGCTCGCAGTAACTAGAATCACCTCTGGACTCCATCAACACCTTAGGACATGTTTCTAGTTGCCAGCATTTTGTGGTGTCAAGCCATGATGTAAGCCCATTACTAATACACCAATAGATATTACCAACTTCTAATGGGGTAGAAAGCATACTCTGCTATTCAAGAAGTAGGAGGTAACACTGTTCCACAAATGCACTACATTGGAAGTAAAATGGATTCATAATTGCTCACTGGAATCAGACCTCCCTTATAAAATAGAATACACATCTGAGCAAATTATCTTAGTTTGAGATAATAATCTTTGTTACCAGCACATGTACACTCAGGTTTTGTGCGTTATGCATATGACATCTTTGTTGATCTTTCCATTTAGTAATACAGTCATATGGCTTGGGACTGTTGATTTCTTTAGTAGTAATGTCTTTTTGCAATTCTACCAGTGCTAGTTACATACAAGTTATACAAGTAATCCTGGGATAAAAGACTAGACAAGATTTATGTCTTCCAGGACAGTCACAATGTCTAATGAAACATTCTTCCACTTTGTACAATTTAGGTCTAATCATTTCCAGTTTTCGCAACACTAGACTCCTTAACTACCACCTTTTTATGAGGTGGGGCAGGTTTTATGGAAACAACATTTACCAAATGCAATGTGTCAACGTTGGAATCAGGAGGTTGGTCTGTTAGCTGGGACTGTTGTTTTACACAGTTAGACTTCTTTTTGGCGTTACCTCATTTTCAGACCTCAATAATTGGGTGCATCCTTTTTGGCCTATGGTTTCCCTCAGGGATCCTGGAAATGTGACTTCATGGCGTCCAGCATCACCAACTTCATTCGGAAGAATTTCCCAATAAATAGATCTTTTCATTAGGGCTCCATGGGGTGTCTTGGACAAATAAAATCAACAAATGATGATTTCTATGCTCATCTGGATCAGTCTCTGATATTATGTAGTTGTACTGATGGCTTTAATCAGATCTTTCCTGGCCAAAGAAATTTTTACAAAAAACGTAACCTCAACCCATTAGTAACAGCTAGTTTCCCTCCATGTATTGAAACCCAGTACTGGGACCTGCTCTGTGGTAGAGGCAAAGTCTCTCAAAGTCCCTCACACAAGACATGTTAACAACAACTGAAACCACCTAATTCTACATCTTCTCTTGCTCTCTTGTTTTTTCATGTGCTATTGCTGTTTTTTTTTTTTTTTGTCCATCCTTACAGTCCTAATATATTTGTCTGTGGGTCAGTGTGAGCAGCAGATTAACATTTTCAATGGCTGCCTACACCTGCTCTGATACAGCATTTATTTATATTAAAGGACCAAACAGAAGGTGTTTTACATGTTTTAATCCATTTTATTACATATAGTGCTTCTTCCTTTCAAAAGATATAACAATGAATCAATACTTTTTCTATAGAGGAAAATCAACATTTATCTAATTAAATAACAATAGGTTTAGTATTTATTACTCTACCATTTGTTTAAAAAAGGCAATTGGTGAGAAAGCCAGCTGTTGCAGAGGCAGTGTTGCCAACCCTAGTCTCACCACAATCATGTATTCAGATCAACTGAGCCTGTTTGGGAGTTTCTTGTAATGAGAGGAGATGGTGGTAGCTATACACTTTTCAAATGTTGAATAGGTTGCCACTAGTCACTGAAGAAGCGCAAGGGAGGTGGAGACCTTTGAGATTAGATATATTTATTCTGCCTTGGGCAGATGAACATGAACATCAATAATTTATGATCTGTGCCTTTAGGCAAATATAGAACTGGGAAAATTCAAGCTAGCATTGATAGTGGATTTGTAAGGTGCTGGGTGTCAAATACTGAAAGTTTGCAAAACTAGCGAGATGGAGGAGAGGATGTTTAAGGCAGTCTTCTACTAAAAGAACAAGAATGTGTGTTCATGAATGTTAACTGCTCCTCCTTACAGCTATCACTAACTTTCCTAAGAAGGCTTTTGTAGAAGAGGTCAGAGCTAAATTAAATAACGAGCTAGAAGCTTAGTGGTGGAGACGTAGTTGGTTTAATCTTGTCTTCAGCAGAGCAACAACATCTATCCTTGGTAAAGGCCAATTTCCTCACCCACACTACATCCCTCCTTTTTGCATTTGTCAGTCACCTGTGACTGATATCATAAGTATCTTGAAAGCGAATTCACCCTGATCCCATAAATGCGTTCACTGGGTCTTCCACAGTGGGAATGGGAGTGTGAATGATGTAGGAACCTGGGTGAGCATTACTCCTTCATCTTAAAGGAACCACTTGAGGAGTAGTTCAGGTGTCTGACAGTGAGGGATGGGGAGGCAGTCTGGCCCAGTCTGCCACCATTATCTAAATGCTATGATAGCAGAGAATGGGTGGATGAAAAAATGGTTAAACAGCTGCGAACTCCTAGTGTTATTCCAATTAAAATACAAATTAACTTTTCTACAGTGTTTGCCTAATAATCACGCATCTAGTGTTTCTAGACCACTACAGTAAGTCTGGCCCTGCTACCTACTACCACAAAAATCTCAGTGTGAAAACTTTCCACAATAATAATAATGACAATAACAATAAAAATAGTAATGAATGGGGAAGACCTTGGAGGGGCTGAGTCGTGGAGATTGACATAGATTGTTCTATGGTAGCTGAGTAGATTAAAGGGTTCATCCTTTAGAATTTTTGATTTGAACCATTTGTGTGTGTGTGTGTGTGTGTGTGTGTGTGTGTGTGTGTGTGTGTGTGTGTGTGTGTGTGTGTGTGTGTGTATGTGTGTGTGTGTTTGTAAAACCCTGTCCCACAGTAAATCTGTTATCACCACAGATGGTTCCTGATGAGCAACAGGCAACACAGATTTTCCAACACCAGCCAAAATAAGTCAAGAGCACCCACACACATAAGGCAGATTTTGACAGCACACACATACACACCACTGTCTTTTATTAAGCAAAGTGAGTATGTGTTTTGTAAAAGGTTTTACCTAATGGCTTTAGTGATGATAAATATATAATTTACCACTGCTTCATATTTTGTTATATTATGTTTGTTAGAAGCCATTCACATAAACTAAGACTTATTGGTTTTCCAGGCTGTGAAAAATGTAAAGCAGAACCAACACAAGACTGTGCTTATGCTGCTGCTTGTAGGTGAACGTTTGCCCGTACCAAAACCTGTCAACCATCACTGATAATATTTGGTAAACTCAGACAGTGAGAAACACGTGTGTGTGATCCTGGTTAATGACTGTTGACTGTTGTCATCAAACATAGCAGCTGTAACCTGCTCCTGTAGATTCTTCTTGTGCAGTAACAGGTGTATTCACACCTCCCTCACTAGGGAGGAGGCCCAGGTGCTCATTCAGGCATTTGTTACCAGACTACTGCAACCCCCTCCCCTGCAGCCAGTCCAGAGTGCTGCTGCTCAATTGGTGTCACTACACTGGCTGCCTGTTGTGTCTCACACCCAGTTCTAAACTCTGGTGCTGGCCATGCACAACCATTATGCTCTATGGTCCCTCATCCAAATTAAGGCCCTTCTCTGTTCTGGCCCCAAAGTGATGGAATGAACTCCCCACTGAAGTCAGGACATTGTAGCAATCCTCCACCACAGGCTCTAAAAAACCCTCTAACCACCTGCAGTTACTATGAGGTGTATATTTCAGGTATAAATGTTGGTAAACCTTTAATACTAAAAGGTAATGAGAGTATTGTTCTGGAAAAACAGTGAATACTGAAGCTATAAATGTCAATTAAATAATTTATTCAGGGTCACAGATTTCTCACTTTCTAAGAGGCCAAGAGCAAAAGGCAGGAAGTCATCTGCAAATACAAAGGTAAAAGATTTTTCAAAGATCTAATCCAATCATTTCTGCTGGTCTTACAACAACTGATCAAGTCTTAAGTGGTAAATCTTAGAATGACCAGGCAAATGTTGCTCTATACTAGGACAAACAGCACAACTTACCTGTAAGGGAAGGTGATGCCACATTGAATAATTCACTGTCCAATTGGGAAACATTTTAATTGGGCAAGTAAAAATTGTTTTACTTTTCTAACTATTTTGTCAGTTTACCCTGATGAGAGGCTCCAACTAGAGAATACTGACAAAGACTCCAGTGTCCACTGTCCAGTGTACCATAACTTTAAGAGGAAGAAGAAGAACACACTGACAGGACACTGAGTTGGGAGGGCTTGACTTGATGCAATTTCAGTTCATTACAAGTAAACTGAGATATATTTCTTTTGATTATATTCAGTTATAGCTCTCAGATAAAAGCTTACATGCTTATGTAAGACTTTAATCTAACGTTTTTCCCAAAGACTTGGTTTAGATCATTTTTCATTATAGCCGCCATGGTTTTAGGTTCACCTAAAGGTGTATAACAAAAAAGTACAAGAAGCTGCAACAAAGTTGTGTGTGAGTTACTTCAACAAAAAATCATCATGTCCTTCTTTAGACTTCTTTAGGTTTAATATAAGTGGGCAGGTACAAAGCTCTGCTTCCAGTCAAATCTGGCGACACAGCTCTGTTTCGTATAGTAATGAATTTACAGACCTACAGTGTCTGAGTTCCAGCCTTTGACTGTATCCTGCTTACAGTACATGTAGGTGCTAGCTGCTATGTGATTGTGATTGACTTTTGGCAGCTCCAGATATTACTGCAGAGACAGTCACTGTGTGAAATGTGTTCTGAAGAGAGTCTGTTGTATCTCTGCAGCCATGATTTGACATGGCAGATGTGGGTGTTGTCACTTTAGCTACTTGAATAAAAACTACTGTTACAAATAAACAGTGTTAATTTATTGAGTTGTATGTAATGCAAATAATGTGAGTGTTTGTTAGAAGGTGACCAAAATGTGTCCAGGAATTGCCAGCATGATTTGAGTTTAGAATGAAGATAGCTGTACATGTATTGACTGAGTGACAGGCAAACAGGTAAGTAGGCAGATGCAGGTGTGTGATTGACAGATGCTGTGACAATGCCAAACTAATCAGTATGTGACTGACAGAAGCAGTGGGTGTTGTGTTCCCATGTTGAATGGGTGGATGGATGGATGGAGGATGGAGGACAGATAGTCACACTGACAGTCTGACCTAGATTGTCAGGAGAGAGAATGTAGAGGAGAAAGAGTAAAATTGAGAGGGAAAGAAAGGAGACGGACAGAAAGAGGAATAGATAGATCATGGCTTCACCTCTGCTCTGTTGTCCCTCTGTGTGAAGGATCATTTGCTGTTGTCATCTCCGCTGATGTTCTCCATTCTGTCAAGAGGCTGCAGCCGTCAGCAGCTGGGAAACCAGCGGAGCCTCATGTACTGCACCAACCCGGCTGTCTGACACAATCATGCTGTATAACATGAATGTTTGCCTCAGCCATGAACTTAATGAGGACTTGTGGTGCTCCACCAATGCATCTCTCTACAGCAGTCATGCTGCAGTGTAAGAGCACAGGTTTGTTTCCAAGCAAAGTAAAGTGCAAACAGTTGTATGGGTTTGATATGGTTGTTGATGAATTCCAGGAGATGACAACTGAGCAAATTCTGCTGATGAAAGCTCCAGAAAAAGCCAGGAAGTGGACCTTAATGGAAAATTATTTTGTCAGCTTGTGTATAATGTTTGTGATTTTTTTTTCCTTCATTGAATGAGTTAGTCTTATTGAGATCATCAAAATCTCTTGCAAGAGAAATTCACCACAACAATAAAACTTCCATGTACCATTCAAAATGCAAAGTATAATATCATTTCAACTATAAATCTTCAACCCTCATAGAGATTTTAATTGTAAACTTTTTCTACCTTTTTGACATTCCATTTGTAAAGAGTTCAGAATTAAAAAATATTTCTTTCTGTTTGACCATGGAGTATGGTGGTGGAGTATGCAGTGATCTTATAATGGCTGTATTTAGATGTAATGCGACAGCAGAGGCACTAGTTTGTACAGCAGAGTTTCATAGATGCTGGCTAAAGAGGACCGTGTCACTTTTTCAAATGAGACACAAAGGTGAGTGAGGATTTTATCACCTATGACACACCATGCAGTTTCAAATGACATTACTGTGTTCTAATGTGACTTACATGTATCATGGATTTTCTGTGTCAGTTTTACAACTTCTTCTAGAAAATATTTCAGTATTCTGAAATACTATTATTTTTACTGCATTTATTAATTTATTTGAATGGTTTTTATCATACATTTTTCACAATGCTTCACTACATATAAAATCAAGGCAACATTTACATTAATTATTGATTCTTATCATTTTCAAGCATGTGCAGAATGGTTATTGATCAATAACCATCAGAATTACCATATTAAAAACCTTATTAAATGCAGGTGAGAACAAGAGATGGAAAGATTTGTCACTGTAAATACAGCTCAAAGAAATGCTTTTATGTCCACGTCCGCAAGACAGTCTGAGTAGACTGAACCTGAGCTAGACAAAAGAACTACAAGCCGACTGTAAACTGACAAAGCTACTGAGCTTACAGCTTTAAAGACTTAAGGTTTTGGTCATTTCTAGAACATGATATACATCATTGTACAGCATTGTACAGCAGTCAGTACACTATTGCTGTTAACCACATTTTACCTGTGTGAGCTGGTTTTCTCGTTCTTAGAACACATGACAAACAAACCAAGGAATCTTGAAAAATAAATTAAACAAAACACTGCAAGCTTCTGCAATACATTTTAAAACCAGTTAATTGTTATTGCCTTTTGTCTAATAATAAAGGCAAAGAGCAGTTCAGAACCTCTTTTGCTGTTTTACACAATGGTAACTGATTTTAACTAAATTCCAAATGAACACAAATATAGGCTGAGCCACTTCACTTGTTTTTGATGCCACTAATGGAGGTGGCATCAAAAATTCCACATCAAGTTATAATGCATCCATAATTCCTTATGATCATGCATCTAAGAAATAACGCCTCTTAATGTGCTGATGTTGCTTGAAAAACTATCTGTATAAAATTTCGAGGAATGAAAGGTGCTGTAGTTGGCAAAAACTGTAATGACTTAATAACAGGAATATTGCCTGATTTAGTTAGGTGACAAAAGAAAAACCTGAAAATTAGTGGAGAAACAGGATCCATCCATAGGGCACGAGGGGTCACTGAGTGGTTTGATTAGTATGAAAATTATGTGAAATATATGCTGAGGCCTTCCGATCTGAGCACATGGGTGTGTTGGCATTGCTGGTGCATTACTATCTTGATGCAGTGGAAAACAATTGCACAATTGACCTATAAAAACTTGGTCTGAAGTCAGCTGTCATTATTAAGATGGTAATATGCACTTGTTACACACACAGGGACACGCAGCAGCACTCAAACATGCAGAGGATTTTGGGGCTCAGGAGGTAGAGCAGTCGCCCACCAATCAGAAGGTCGGTGGTTCGATTCCCGGCTCCTCCAGTCTGCATGCCGAAGTATCCTTGGGCAAGATACTGAACCCCAAATTGCCTCCGATGTGTGTCATCGGTGTGCGAATGTGTGTGTCTGTGCTAGAAAGCACTATTGTATAGACAAGTGCTGTATGAATGTGTGTGTGAATGGGGTGAATGTGATCTGTAGTGTGAAGCGCTTTGAGTGGTCGAAAAGACTAGAAAAGCGCTATATAAGTACAGTCCATTTACCATTTAAAAAAATGTTGTGTTGCATGACATCGTTAGGCATCATGCAACTCTCCTGGACATAAATGACACATTACAGGACTTTAAAAGGCGTGATGCTGACCTGCATGGGTTGATGACAATGAACTCAAACATACCAGCAGCAGCACGGGTGAGGAGAGATCAGCTGGGTGAGGAGAGATCAGCTGGGTGAGGAGAGATCAGCTGGGTGAGGAGAGATCAGCTGGCAGAAGAAACTGACACATTTTTTGATTGTTTTGTTTTCTTTTATTTTTGTTTGGCAACTGATATTTTCCTTTTATTTCATTCTGGTATGAAAACTAATTTTGGAAACGACCACATTCTGTCTGCTTTTTTGTCAGTTTCCATCCTGTGGAAATCAGTCTGCTCTGTGAAAAAGACCACAAAATGTCTTTGCAGTTGGACTGTTGAATTTGGCCATTCAGATTTGGTACAGACCAGAGTCAAGCTGTGCGGTACGCCTCACTGAATAAATTAAACAGGGAGATGGGCAGAATATAATTAATCTGCCGTATTATCTAATTGTCATGATTGAAATAGATAATTAAAGATGGAAAGAGGTCTGCTGATCTATTTCTAGTATGTTTCTTTGTCTTTGTATGTGCTCTCATTTCCTCCCTCCTATCTGTCTCTTCTCTTTATAACATTTAAGAGTCAGGAGGGAAGAGCAGCTAATGCACTGGTGGGGATTAGTTGCTCAGGTGACAGAGGGTTAAGTTGTGGTTCTCAGTTACAGATACAAAACACTAGTTTTCATCTCCAATAGGACTAACAGACCAGTGGTTCCAAACCTTTTTCAGACATACCCTCACAGCCCTGTCCGAGGTCAGGTATGCCCCATCAACAAGTGACATGTTCCGTGACATATTTAAACTGGGTGTTGGTTTACATTCATACTACCAGTGGCAGAAGCTGGACACTTCAACCATTTATCCTTTACTTGTACTATTTCAACTGTTCATGCATTGCATTTAGCTCAGTGTTTAGACTTCTCTGTTTACTCGCTACTTACTGTTGCACTCTAAATCGCAGTGTAGTGTGAAAGGGTCACAGCTGGAGGTGGATAAATATTTTTTAATCAAGTTGTAATTTAGATTTTTTTTATTTACGACAATCTACAATCTTTCCACATACCCCCTGGCAGCTGCAGAAGCACCCCCACAGTGAGGCCAAAATCTTCACTGTTGCTTTTCTGTATGAATTGGGCATAAAGTGTGGTCTGATCTTCATGCAAGTCAAAATAGACAAACACAGTGTGTTTAACCTGTTCAGAATCCAATTATGTTCAACACACACAAAAAAATGTATTGGTGGATTTCTACTCTAGATGCACTTATAAATCATTAGCAATATAAAAAAAAATGATGAAAATACTTTATTGTGTGGTATTTTTCAGTCACTCCAGAGTGATCCAAAGTGGTATATTCAAAGTCTGAGTTCAATATTCTGTGTATGTAATCAATAGCATGCATTATAAACTGTAAAGCAAGTACATGTTCCTCCATGGTGTCCTACCATGGACACCATGCTCCATGCACCATCATTTGTGTGTGGAAGACTCGTGAACACAGATGTTAACCAGCTCCAGTGATTCCTTTAAGTCTTTAACTTTTACACTGGGCTTTGGTTTTACCTCACTCAGCATCTGTGCCTCAGCTTGGCGCCCACTTCTACTGAGAGGAGCCACAGAACTAAATTTATAGACAGTTTGTCTGACTGTGGACTGATAAATATCTTAATCCTTTCCAGCTTTATGTCAAGTCTTCTGAGATCTGTTTCTTGTAAATAGTAAACACAAAATGAGTGTTTTTATGAGTGGACTCCAGGTTTGTTAGCTCCTGACTCCAATCAGTTTTTGTCAATGTCATTAGCTGAGGCATCCACATACTTTTTCCAACCTCCACGTCCAAGTATTTGAATCACGTATTTAGAAACACAACACAAAAAATTCAATGATTTGTGCGTTATTAGTTAAAATTAATTCTGTTTGTTCATAATTGCAACTTAGATGAAGATCTCACCATAATTAAAGAAAAAATTATTCTTGCCACTGTAGTCAAGACATGTATCAGTTTAATTTGATCAGACCAAAAAAATGTCTCGTGTTTGCAAGCCAGGGTTGGTTTGACATCACTGAGAGGAGGAAAATGGTTATCTTTCCGCTTTGATTACTGGTCATGACAAATACTGGGGGGGGGGGGGATTTCCATTTTCAATGTATTTGGAGACCACCAGTTTGGCTGCCTGTGAGTGTCACATAATATTAGAGGACAATTCTTTTTCAATTTCTATTTTATTAGATTTTGCTATCATTATTATTGTCTAATAATAAAGTCCACTCACCAATTTAGTTACTGTAATGTCGGGTCACAAGGACTCAACACAAGCAATCAGGCAGGTTTTAATCAAGTTCTCATTTTTTAACCAAATGATCTAAACCAGTGATTTGTAAATGTGCATGTTTTCAGCTTTTTGCACACAGTCCATTCAGCTGCACCCATTCTGTACCCAGGTATAGTGGAAAAACTGACTGGAAGCTGCATGGAGGCACGAACAAAGGTCCTTCTACAAACCACTCACTCAATGGGCTGAATATGTTTCTATTTAATTTTAAATCGATTTTACCAAACATTTGCACTTTATTATGGCAGTTTTTGTCCAGATTGTTGACAAAAAAATCTTTTTTTTATGTCACTAGCAAAACCTTTTTGAGCAAGGGGTTCATTTCAAACCACTGACAATTTTTCTTCACAGTTCATCACAGTTTTTCATGTGATAGTGATGTGCTCTGTGGGAACTTTGTTGAGTTGCTTTTCTCAAACTCTCATAACTTCAGTAAAACACTGACTAGAAAATATGCTGGCTTTCTTTGGGTGGGCATTCTGCTCAGCTTTACAAGTTTTGTAGGAAGAAGTCATTTTATTGAACCTCTGAAGTTTCCATGAAAGGGTCAGGTTCATTAGCCATGCTCTTAGTGGGAACCAGACGTCTTACATGGGCTGTGATCAGTAATAAATAGAAAACTGGCACCACCAGCTCTGACATCTAAGATTTAAGAGTTAGATGACAGAAAGCATTACATTCAATGAGATGTGGAAATCAAACCCAGAGGACAAATAATGATCAAACATGTTGCAAATGGGTGGGGGGTATGAAAGGTTTGTGTCACTTTAGCTGCTTTGTGCAAAAGATGTTTCTCAGCCACCTCTGAGAGCACAGGTGTAAGAGTGTCCTTGAAGGCACCGACAGAAAGAAGCTTTCAAAATAGGCCCTGTCCTTTTCAAAATGGCTGGTAGTCATGCATGTTCTACAATTTGTACTTTTTATTCCAAAACAGATATTCTGGCAGGAAAAAGAGATGACTGAAAACAGATAAACAGTGTTTTCTAGGACGCATGAACTCTAGCTAGGGCCAGCAACTCAAGCTGTGACATGTGAGTACACTCCACCAACATTGCGATCCACATCCTCCTCACACAGTAAATACAATTTGGTAGCTGCTGCTTTGTAGCTTAGCTCTGTTGACAGTGTGCTAACAGGTGGTAATGTATGCAGCCTAGATCTGATGATGAACAGCTAAATTACAATCTGAGTGCTCTTAGTATGGACCTTAGCTCTGATGATTACAAGACAGATTAAATATTGATGAGATAATGAGATAATAAGCAACCATGCCAGTGAATTATCTAATAAATGATAAATGATGCAGAGCATTCAGGATGCTTCTGTCAACAAATGTGGTTACTATTAGTGATAACAAAAGTAAATCTGGTCATGTTAAACTATGAGATACGGTGTGTAAGTCTGTCAGTTTACTTGGTAGCATTCACCCTACTAATATTGAGATACTGAATGAATAAGAGTAAGACGTTCGTCTCACACCAAACTGCCACTTCAACACAGTAACCGATGCATAGTAGAAGCCAGAGTTAGACGTTGTGTTACCACTCAAGCAAAGCTGATGCCATCCTGCTCTGCTGTTTGTTATTTTTTCTGCCTGTTGACCCTCTGTTGGTGTTCAGTTGTTAACATTTGATTTTAATGCAAACACTTTAATTTAACTGTTCATAAAAAATGGTACAGTAAGCCATGATTGTGAACAAAACGTATCACGGACTAGCCTTTGCTAGCAACTGTTAGCAATACCAGTTGATAACAACACTACACGGTATTAAAACCTGAACAGTACTATATGTATGACAGAACTGCTATACACAGTAAAATGAGCAGAGTGTTCTTGAATTCTTATGTCATGTTTTGTGGGGTTCCTCTGACCTTCAGGGGGCATTCCAGTTGAAACCTCTTACTAGGACCTCTGAAATTCTGACTTTCGAGTACAACTGGAACACACAGTTGTGGTCAGCTTCTTTTTTTTTTATCTTTCATGATGACTGATAACCTATGGAATGGCTCACTTCTGCCACCCACTGCAATGCTTTAATGTCAGAACCTTTGCTGGGGACATGTATGATGTCTCTCAGCAGCCACATCCTGTAAATGGTCATATGAGACCATTTTAGAAAAAGTATGATTGAGCAACCAAAGTGAAAGTGATGGTGGGTAAGGTATGTTGCTTTTATTGCTTGGAAATCTTACTTTTGTTTTTAATGAGAAAGAATTAACTTTTTGTACATTATAAACTTACAGTTTTTCTTGAAAGTCTTAGAAGGTGTCATGGTTCAGTTAAAGGTGGCCCCAGTGCAGGACAGAGACACTATTCACACGATAGCTGAGTTCAGTCCTTTAATGACTGGGATAGGCAGAGAGAAAGAAAAGGGTGGTCAGGGTGACGGGTGCTGGTCTAGAGGGGGGAAGCTGGTGAAGAGCTACTCCGGCGGTGGGAGAGGGGAGCAGGCGACGAAGCTTTGGCAGAGGCAGGGTGGCAGCTCCGTGGACACAGGCAAAGGAAAACTAGGCACAGAGGAAAAAACACGATCTTCAGAAAAACAGAACACAGGAAAACTCCATAAAATATACACACTAGGGAAATATACTAGTAAGTCACTGGAGACAGCCGTAGTCATTACCACTGAAGCTGAACAGACAATCTGGCGAGGAGTGGAGGAGGAACCAAGGCTTAGGTACGGAGACTGATGAGGATGATGAGAAGCAGGTGTGCCACCATGACCACGAGCAACACCCCCCACCTCTGCAAGAAGAGAAAACACACACACACACACACACATACAGAGAACAGGAAAAACACAGGTGGCCACAGCCAGACTGTAACAAGAAGGCATTTGATGATGGCAGAAAGAAACACAGCCTCCTCATGGACTGAAATCTAAATGATTTTGTAATTAAACAACTAAGAAATAACAATGACCTGTGAACATTAACAGCATTAGTTCTGCAGTCCTCCTTTGATGACGATGCATAGCACTGTGAACCTACATCAGTCCTGAACTTCATTTGCTCAGCACCAGCATCAGACCACTCAACAGTTTGAGATGCTTCAGAATGTCATAAATCAGACAAGAGGATCCGCTTCTGACATGTTGACATGTTTGACACAACTGTACAAAATAGATAAGAGAGAAGGTGGAGGAAGTGGGAGGAATGAACTGTGTCAAGGAAGATGGAGCACTGTCAGTTTGCAGAGTTTTCCTGGAGAAAAACATTGAAACCTTCTTCCTCTTTGTTTTTGCACTTCTTCTTCTCTCTCTCTCTCTCTCCATTGTTCCTTTTTTCTCTTCTGCCCACCCAACAGTCTAGCAACTGATATTTAACATTTACTTTTCTGATTCTTATCTGTAACCTCTTTCACCTGCTGTCCACCCACACACACAGACACAGACACACAAACACAATAAAGGCAGCTCTCCATTGTCATGGCCAAGATAGTGAGATCAGGTAGGTAGAGTTATTCTAATAAATACATAACTGCATTTACTTTGTTTTCATGTGGACATTGACTGGTTAAGCTAAATATTGCAAGATGACTCATTTTGACAATGAACAATGATGATTTTTTTAAAGTAAAGTTACACAGTGTTTGAATACTTAGACACAAAATGAGGCAGTAAAATAAAATCATGTAGAGAATAATAAAACTAAATGAGTGAAATATAAAATGAAGCAAATAAAAACTGGTACAATAAGATGAGTTTTAGCTGACGACTATTCCATTGTTTACAAATGTAGACTTTCAGTTATAATGCACCATTCAGAGCTGAAACAGAGCTGTTTTAAGTTACTGCTGATGCTAATCCAACACACCTTACTGCTGTTACTTCATATTAAAAACATCAAACTGTGTCTCAAATGGGATACTTCAGTCAGCACACTGACATGCAGTACACTGTGTACAGAGTGTGCTTACTGGCATAGTGCATACATTTCAACGGGGTAGTATTGTCTCAAATGAAATACAGCCAATCAAATCACACACAATCTAAACATGAGACTATTATTGTTGCCTGCAAAAATATCCACCAGCCGCTTTGCTCACTAGACCTAAAAATGAATGTTTTCTTGTGTGTTCCCCATGTTTCATGCAACATATATGTTCTCCTTCCCCTGGCGCCATTTTCACTAGTTTGAAAATATGTATACTGTTTTGATTCGCATTCATGCACTCAAAATAGTTAGAGTTTGAGTATGGAGGTAGGTGAGTTGAGTGGTCACAGAAAACACAATGTGTTAGTTATCAAAGTTAGAACTAACCACAATTGTTCCATGGTGACCACTGTAAACTACCAAATCAACCAGAGCTGAAATCACAAGGATTACATCTTTAAGCTTTTGCTCTTGTACATATGGGCTTAACAGGTCAGAAATGAAACTAAGTGGAATTACATTTGATATTTTATGGTCAACAGAGTCAGAATAAGCCTAGTACTACTCTATATTGTTCTTACCAGCAAAAAATCTCATGATCATAACAGTTATGTGTTAGTTGAATCCACATTAAAAGCCAGATGTGAGCAGCACATGAGCACTATTGAAATTTTCAATCCAGTCAGTCCACATTGACTGACCAGTGTCCAGGTCTCTGTCCTCAGAACCTGCCATCTGTCTGACAGTAGTAGCACCTGTGGAGTAAAAAGGACAGTGGCTAGACAAATCATCTTCATCACTTCTTTTTCAAGTAGCCTACATGAGAATTGTACAGAAAGAAAATGACCAGAAAGCTCACAGTGGTACCAGGAGCCATGAGGTCATTACAGATACTATTGAAAAGTTCAGAACACAGAAACAAGATTTGTGTGATTTAACTGCTGTCTGTGGAGATTACACTTCACTAAGCATGCCAAGGGGAAAAAATATATAGATTTGGTGTGTAAAACAGTGTTGGGGTCTCATGTCTCAGAGTCAGTTTGGCTTGATGTGTTTGATAAAGTGGAATCCTCTGTTCTGTGAGACAGCAACCAACAGACACAAGAACGCCTTTAAAAATGCTCTGCATTTTGATTGACCTGTAGTCTGTCTCTGCAGTACTTCTTCCTGCCCTGTTTGCGGTTCTTAGTTTCAAACCCACTGGTTACTACTGAGGGTATGAATCTTCAGAAATGTCTCATAAACATACAGTTTCAGTTCAGGGCCTACAGCCATGCTAACAGCACACTGAGGCTGTACTTAGACACAGTGGAGCTAAATGCTAACATCAGCATGATGACAACGTCAACATGTTGATACTTTAGGTATTAAGTTTATCATATTCACCATCTTGGGGCGGCACAGTGGTGCAGTGGTTAGCGCTGTCACCTCACAGCAAGATGGTTTGAACACCAGTTCACCCGGGGCTTCTCTGTGTGAGTTTACATGTTCTCCATGTGCCTGTGTGGGTTCTCTCCAGGTTGACCTGATGACGATGATAGATGAAAAGTCAGAGGGAAACATTAATGTCTTGAATTTCACGCAGTTCATCCAATAGCAATCAAGACTTCTCACTCTAAACCAACAATGTCAACTCTCCCACAAAGGCTAAAGGTGTCAGTATGCTTCAAGCATCATCAGAGCTGGTAGAAAACAGTATCTGAAACCACTTCCTCCAACCCATTTCTGACGTCTGAGCTGGGGAGTCTTTGTCAGCCATTTTTTAAAATGTTCCAGATCCTGCAAGCACACACATTTTAAGCAGTTATGGACCAGGTGTAAAGAAGGAGGAAAGTAAGCAATGGTTTAACTTCTTCCTCTCTCTGTTCTCTCACACTCTTCTTTTATTCTATCATGTGAAAATGAGTCCAACACCATGACGGCCTTCAAGAAGAGACCCAGGAAAAGTAGCACAATGTTAATTTTCATCTTTTCATAATATTTGTTAGCAATGAGAGAACTACTGAACATCCTTTAAACTGTATTCTAAAAGTGAGTGGAGACCATTGCAGGGATTATAAAACTGGGCTAATGTGTCCTCTTTTAATAGTTTCAATTAAAAGAAGAGCTTAACATTAAAACTTTGACAAAAAGAGTGAAAGCTCTGATTTAAAAAAATGCATATTATTTATTAGGCTTGGGAGCTCCACCATTGTGAACTGAGCTTTTAAAAGAGTTTCAGTCAGATGTCACTGGATAGAATTGTTGCTCACAAGCACACAATGAGTATTTTAACTGCTGTGAAAGCTGTGGGGGACAGATTTAAAAGGGCCCGGATAACATTCTGCTGACTGTCTGACTCCTCTTCACCTCACTCTGTGCTGCCTACAGTGACGTTACATTTCTCTGTTGTCTCTGTCCATTGAATTTACATGCAATCAGCCAAACAGAATGTTGTTTATGCATTCTGTCAGAAAACAGGGTTAAGGGGCGTCATAAACCAGCCGACATACAGAGGCTGAAGTAGAAAGTCTTACTGTATTGTGTAGCTGCAAACTGTCGATGCTTTTGAGACTGTTGCACTGGTTGCGCTGATTTTTTTTTCTTTACCACAAAGTCTCTTGTATCTGTTTATCTTTTACTGGTAGCTGCAGTCAGCACACACACACACACCTCTTCTTTTTCTATTAGTTTTCACCAAAGGTTAATTATCAGTTTCCAGAATTATTTAAAAAAATAAATAAATAAAGCAACAGTCTACAATGCATGTGTTATTAATTCTGTCAGCTATTTTTAGCCAAGCTAACAGCAGTGTCAGTCTGTAGGTCCACCACTTTGGTCTGGACTGAAAAATCATAACAGCTGTGAAATGTGGTGCAGACATTCGTTGTTGCCTGAGGATGAATCCAAATGACTTAAGTGATCAACTCACAGTTCACATTTGTGGTTGTTAATGAAATATCTCAGCAAGTGTCCGATAAAATGCCATGAAATATTGTGTATACCTTCATGTCCCCATCAAGATGAATTAGAATTTTGGTGATCCCCTGTCTCCCTGGGGGAGGTTGTGGTGTCACGCGTCACATGCACATAGGACTCAGCATGTATTTAATGAAATGGAGGAAAACATACAAGTTTAATTTTTGTCAAGACCTAGACTTTTCCAGTCAAACTAACCCCTCATCATTCTCATCTACACCGGGTTTCTGTGTCTGCTCTCTGGGTCCTAAAATAAAACATTACCAAAACATTATAAAAATGGTATGACTGTGTGACAGCCCTTTCCCCTGCAGACATTTTGACTTGTCATAGTAGGAAAAGCACAGACGTAAATAACATTACAAATAATAGCAAGTGTCCAAGTCATGTCAAGTCATTAGAGTTTGAGAGAAGAAATAAGTTATTAATGCAATTTGATTTCCTTT
This sequence comes from Lates japonicus, assembly GCA_033238685.1. Classification (NCBI taxonomy): domain Eukaryota; kingdom Metazoa; phylum Chordata; class Actinopteri; family Centropomidae; genus Lates; species Lates japonicus. Next base: position 1,439,410 of record BRZM01000048.1, read on the forward strand.
GTATTAAATATATTATTATATGTGTTGAAAATATACAGAAAGTTGATGACAAATACTTTGTCCTGGTTTGTGGTGAGGATTTTGCAACATTTTCTTTTTAGGCGAGACAAAATTTACCTGAGAGCAGCCCACATATAAAAGCCCCTCACATTAGTCTTTAATACTGAGACAATCAGTATTGTGTTGTTTTATGAGAGCACAGTGTGTGCTCAGATAGGATGAGTGTCAGGGTGTGGTAATAAAGACAAGCAGACAGGATGTTGGGAGCAGGAAAGGGAAGTGGCCATCCTGATTCAAGGTGACTGAGGGAAAAACGCACATCCACATGGTTTGGACTGATAGGAGAATTTCAGACTTGCACAAACTAAATAGAGTCATTACACAACCGCCTGCAAGTAAAAAATAAGTAACCACAACAGTAATTATTGTCATCATCAACATCATTAAATGTAAATGTATCTAAAAACAAATTAGATGTGACTTGTTGCTGATAAACACACCACCACAGCTGCACATTGCAGCACAGGGTCGACTGATAATGATGTGAAGTTTTGTAAATTGGATGTACTAAGTTTGCGAGCTCTCAGTCTGAATGTCTAACTTATGGCAAAAAAAAGTAAATAATCATATTTCCCAAAATGTCAAACTTAGCTTTTCCTGTTCCTGGGTCACCTCAGGACAAGTATTAGGGCCTTGATTTCTTTGGCAAAAAACAAATAAATATCCAATATATCTGACTCCAGCCATACATTGTTGACTGGCTCCTTTATTGTTTTGACATCTTGTGTTGTTTGTCTTAATTTTAGCTTTTATATTAAAAATCTTATAAATAGAATTAATAAAAGGACTCAGTCACCTTAAGGGCTGTATTTTCCTGCAGTCGTGGTGCTGTCAGTGAGGAAACTAACTGTGGTGGCACATTCATTTCCTCTGTCCTGTGTGTGGTGTCTAATTGCGGGGAGGTATCAGTACAAAATGGACAGTTCAGTGCAGTAATGATTCCAATGTGATCAAGAGAGAGACTACATTCTACTTTAATTCTAGTTATAGGATGGAGGAGGTACTACACTGCATACTATTGCAATACTATACTGACTTTACAGTATAACAGAAATCAGTGTATTTAACCATTTTGTACCAAAGTCCCTGCTGATTAAACTTCACAAGGACAAAGTAAAATGTTTTTCCAAAGATATACTAGGTGTTTTTAGCTGCTCAGAATCTTAAGAAATTACAACCATACTGGACAGTTCTGCTCCTCACAGTTTACAGGTGGACAGTAAGTTGTGGAGGTTGAGGTGGTAGATGGGCCTATAATGCTATTTATAGCATTCCACTAAGTGAGTCCCATGTACTTGACTCATTATAATGAATTACCGTAATTTCCGGACTATTGAGCGCACCTGAATATAAGCTGCACCCACTAAATTTAAAAAGAAAAAAAATTGTACATATATAGGCCACACTTGTCTATAAGCCGCAGGTGTCTAGATATTTACACATTCACACTGCCGTCTCACCATCGATTCATTGATGCCAAGCTTACGTGCAGCAGCTCTATTTCCTTTTTTGACAGCCAGATCAATTGCCTTTAACTTAAAAGCTGCATCATATGCATTTCTTCTTGTATTTTCCATGATGAGGGTGTGTGCATTAAGCGCAAAATGACTGATCTGAAGAATTTAGTGTGAGTGCGTTTGATCTAATTTGAACAGTTTCATTGATCCACTGTGACCTGTTCGGTAATTTCATTGGTCTGATGTGACGAGGCTAAATGTTTTGGCGGCATGAAGTTCATCAGCCCGTAAAAATATATAAATTAGCCGCATCATTGTTTTAGCCGCAAGGTTCAAAGCGTATGAAAAAAGTAGCGGCTTATAGTCCGGAAATTATGGTACCCTAAAACCCTAACCATGCCTCAACCATAGCTAATGTGTCATAACCACAATTTTTTATAACCAGTAGTCTGCCAGATATTGTAAAAATCAAATATTTTTAAAGTGTCGGTATTGAACGTAATAAAACATCTGTTAATGTAGTGCAAATTTTTGCTGAATTGTCCAACTTCAACACTGGCAGGGTTGATTTTTAGCCATGCTGGTGATGTGGCTCTCATGATGGAGATTTTGTTTGGTCTGTCCACTTTGGTCCATCTCCCAAGCTACTTGATGGATCACCATGATATTTTGAGTATAAATTCGCAGAGGATGAATCCTTCTGACTCTGGGTGCTGTTCCTCATGTGCTACCAGCAGGTTAACATTTTCGGTTTTGAGTCAAATGCTTCAACAACTATTTGAAGAATTGCCATGATATTTGGTGCAAACATTCGTGTTCCCCACACAGCATATTATAACTTTGAAGATCCCTTTACTTTCGTATCATATTTTTTTATTATTATTATTTATTATCTGCAAAACTGACATTTCCATAAGCTCAAACAGTACCTTGTGTTTGGTGCTTATTAGTAAATGTTAGCATGCTAACATACTAAGCTCATTATACTTGCTTAGACTGACTCTGGAGTTTTGAAGCCCCTAAAACAGGGACATTTGGAAACGCTGTAGGACCCATTTTATTTTGAAAACTCTGGAGTTGTATTTTAGTCTGGAAAGGCAGAAACTGAGACTTCTGGAAAAAATGATGATGCAGACACCCATGTTTCCTTCTTCACTGGGTCTTATCTGTGATGATGTATCCTTCCCTGATTCATCATGCTCGTATTATGTTACCCATTTCAGCCTCAACTACCAGTGGTGGTTGCAACATGGGTAACAAATTACAAGTCCTAGTGACCTTTCTGTCTTTGCTACTGGCTGTTGTGCAGCTAACCTCTGCATTTTATAATGAACAATTTAGCTGCACAATGGTTAAATGTCATTCATAGCATTTTCTGCAACTAAGCAACTGCAGAGTAGTCAATCAGGTTCCTGTATATCTAGGCACATGCATGCCCAGTGTACTTGAATGAAGCCACTTTTATTTCTGACGTGGAGCTAAAATGTTTCATTTTAAATCACTGTTTTAAAATGAAAACCTATTTGTGTGGGCGTAGCCTGACTTCACCCCTGCATGCAAAAATGCATCGCTCTCACTCATTTGAATAGAATCGAGACAGTGGGGGTACCAACAAAACAAAGCAGGATTGTCTCCAAAAAGCTGAAATGGGCTCAGGTTTTGCTGCAGTGTAATGCAACATCGTTCCCAGTGGCAGATCACATCCATGCACACGCACATCTGTGGTGGATTACTTTGTATTATGACCAAAGTATTTCCACTGTTAACATTAGCAAACATTAGCATTTAGCTTAAAGTACAGCCTCACAGAGCCCCTGGCATGGCTGTGGATGGTCACGGTGGATTTATGTTATGTATGATGAATTTAACTGTGTCCCCTAATATGAGCACAACTCAAAACTGGCTCTCTAGCCTCTCAAATCCAAAGTCTCTACTGAAATAGATAAAAGAAATTCATGAGTGGTTGAACTGGCTGGAATCAAGTGATGATGAATTACTGGACTTCCCCAAATTAGTATGAGTTCAGGATGAGCAGGGCTTTAACCTTTTCTAACCTTAGCAGCATGGCTGAGAGTGTTAACATGTCTGCTGAGCGTCTCTGTTAGGTGTTTAAAAAAAAGATGTGGTACGCATTCTTGTCTCTAAATTGCTGTCTCTCTCCTGTCTGCCTGGTCACACAGTGACCAAAGAATGGGAAGAATCGGGTAAAAGCAGGGAAGGAGTCAGTAGGAGGGCAAGGCAACTGGGGAGAGGGACAACTGGAGGGGGGAGAAAATGGTAAGGAAAGGGGAGGACAGGAGGGCTGGAAGGAAAGAGAAGGAAGGTTACTAATGGGGGTCTGAATAGGGGATTAACCACCTCCCACCTCCCATAGACCCACAAACACATACACACACATACACATACTGAATTGAGGATGTACACCTGAAAGGCCCCACATGAGACAAACTCTTAACGACATACACAGTCACAGTCCTGCATACATACAGTATTCTCATGCTTCCTCTAGTTCTCTTGAATTTCAGGGATCTATTCACTTTATATTACATGCCATAAATCTAATCTCCTGTGTCATGCTTGTCTGAGTGAGAGGATTTCCCAGAGATGGACAAGGAAGACTAATGGAGAGGATTCTCCTCAGTTCCACTGTGAAAATTCCTCATCAACTTGTGAATAATATCACTTGGCAGTCATGGAAATGGTGGCAGACAGCCCAATGTTTGGTGACAAGCATGATTGGATTTTCATTCTTCCTTTGTTTGTTTTCCTCAGTTTTTTTGTTTGAGAAATGTTCTATGGGTGCCCCGAAGTGCCAAAACCACATCTTTTGCGTCTCTTGGAAAAATTTGCTGGAGGTAATCTGTCCTTGGCAGAGCTGAGTGCCCAAAGATTAATGGCTAAAGTCCAGATGTTGGACAGTCTTTCCAAAGCCAAAAATACTAAATACCAGATAATGAAATTATTGGTCAAAATGTAAGCAACTGTAAAATGTAATGATGATTATCCTGATGATGCAATAAGACTGGGAACCATGCAGGACATGAATGCTTTTTTGAGGATATTTTATTTTTGTCAAGTTAGAACTGTGCAGGTGTCTCAAATCAATCGAAAATTATGGCATAGTTTTTAAAATCAACTTGTCAGAACTACAGGTATTAATTAAAGTTACAGAATTATTCAGCTGTCAGCTAATGGCTACTCAGACAAAAAACTAAAGACAAATTAAATACACATCACTTAGTAATTAGTTCATACTGGAATGAAAAATATGATCACATTAAATCATTACACCTTAAAGCGAGAATGTAACTTTTTCCATAGGCTTGCTTCCAGAAAGATCCAGGTATATTCACTGTGTGACTACACTGTATGTTGTACACAGTCCTCGCTCCGTGCCAGCTAAAACTAATATTAGGGTTCAGCAGTCTGAATTAGCCAAGTCAAGTTGGTATCTTCTGAGGTCTCTCTACATGGGACTGCCAAACCTACACCTGACACTTCCAGACAAACATTTGATTTATCTGAGACTGCTGAAACCTTCCAGTGGTGTGGATTCTGTCCCCATGTCTCACAGCATAGTTCCCATACAAAAGTAAAAAACAAACAACTGATACAGTTTAGATGGATAATCACACATTACACAACTTGGCTTCATGGCTTCAGGTTTAAGTCAGAAGCACACACTGGTGGTCTTGGGTATAAAAGGGCATGGTGTTCTATAATAATTAGCATAATTGCTGTATAGGTGATGAGGATTGTAGCAAGTTTGTTGTTCTTTAAATAACACAGTGAGCACATATCACCATATTATACAACATATATTATACAATATATACAATCTTTTGCTATCATTGTGCTTAATATCAAGTATGATGAACAGAAACTCAACAACTTGGTTTAGCACATGGATTTGATTTTTAAAAAAAAGATGCAATCAGTTATGATTTATGCTCTAAATACTGACTCAGTATATTCTAAAATATCAATATTGTAATGTACTTACAAAGCACTTCATTAGGAACAAAATAATAATATTGGGTAGTTCCTTCCTTTGCTCTCAAAACAGCTTCAGTTCTTCATGGATTCAACAGGATGTTGGAAACCTTCCTCTGACATTCTGCTCCATGTTAACATGACTGCATCACATCATTTCTGCACATTGATGCTGCCAATCTCCTGTTCTAACACATCCCAAAGGTGTTAGTTTTATTTATATAGCACCAATTCACAACAGATGCTATCTCAGGGCACTTTTCATGTACAGCAGGTCTAGACTGTACTTATTTACAGACACACAACAGTTCCCACCATGAGCAGCACTAGGTGACAGTGGAGAAAAACGTCCTTTTAAGAGGCAGAAACCTCAAGCAGAACCAGAGTCAGGGTGGGCGGCCATCTGCCTCAACTGGTTGGGTTGAGAGAAAGAGAGAGAGACTAATAATAATAATAATAATCATCATCATAATAATCATAATCATAAAAGAGCTTGATGTGAACATTAACTGAAGCTCCTGACATGTATCTGCAGGATCTATGTATTAATAATCGGCAGATTGGATAATTCTAGGAATAAGGAGGTGTATAGGTGTTCCTAATAAAGTGCTTAGTGAGTATATACTGTGTACAAAATGTAAGAAATGTTTGAACCTCTGGTTAGCATCTTTGTTCCTCAGACTAAAATTAATATGTGGATAGATTTTATTTAAGTAAAAATAATATTAAAAATGTAATGTTAAATGAAAGATCTAAAAGAATACATTTTAATTAAATAACTATTACAATATAATATAAATCACATATTTAATATCCCTGCAATTAATTAATTTATTGTTGTTATTATGTCCCCCCGAGTAGTTGCAGTACTTTGTTTTCATTTGTTTACTCAGTTAACTTTTGGACTACTAATCTTGAAGAGTTACAATGTTTTGCTCCCTGTTCTCCCATGATCATACTTTAAATGTAGAGTATGACAACATTAAATTTGCTAATTCAGTAAGATGCATGTGAATCTTGAGCAAAAATATAATCTACAAAGCCAGATTTTCAACTCATGTTGAACTTCAGACTATAATTGTGTTTGTAAAATCTCATAAATGGGTCTGAGGACAGTGCTTCGCTTTCTTCTCTTTCTGCTTTTGATTTGATTTATATTATTATGATTTATATGATATATATACATTTATGTGCCCTCCAAAGCTTTTGGCCCATCTCTAAAGCTACAATATGCACGCACTGGAAATCATGGCAGTGCTGGCATGAGACTAAAAAGCAAACCAATCCACTTGCCCCCCTGCTCCGTTATGCTCCGCCCACCCCTCCACCTACATCCTGCTTGTGTTTGCTGTCTCAGCTAATGCAGGAATTGGGAGCTTGCTGACCTGTGAGTCAGACATGGCGACAGGGAGCTAATTTCTCTACACTGCTGTCAGGCTGAGTCTGGCTCACAGAGGCCTTCGACAGCAACTCTCCACATGAAGATATGTTTAGCAGCATATCTCACTGATGGTTGAGGTTAGGTTGAAAAGTAAAGAATCTGATGGGACAGAAGATTTACTATGCCAATGTTTAATAATGGCTAAAATGACTGAGAGGACAACTTATCCAAAATTTGATTTATTCCTTTAATTCTAAACTGAAATAAGATTTATTGACAAACTGGTATTTTTCAGTGGATACCAGCTACAATATGGCCATACTAGTAACTACTCTGGAGTTTACAGCTCTACTTTATGAACAAAAAGAGTAGTGTGTGATCTGAGAGGAATTTAATGGTGGGGGGGAGGGCGCGTCCATCTGTGGAGTCAGAGGGGGGTCTCTAATCTCCTTCTCTGAACCCCCCACGCCACAGCAGAGATGGACAGAGGAAATACTGTAAAATGGGAAGAAGAGAGGGGGCTATTATACTCCAGCAGAGAGCCTTTTTTGATGGTTCAGAGTTTTTATGAGGGCTCAAGGATCAGGCTGGGTGTGTTTCTGGATCTTTGACTGGTGTGCCAAGAACTGTGACGCAAGTCCAGCATACCCAGGATATGTTATCGTTATCTGGCTTCATGAAACCTAACAACCGCAGTCTCACTAAACAGTCATACGACGGTGGTTATCAACTCATCAAGTCAACCCAGGATTTCCCGAGCGTGTTCGTGTGAAAGAGGCAGAGTTGTTCATTACAAGCAATGTTACCAGAACAATGAGTAAAGGACCTAATATGATATTAGCAGAAACACTGATACCCGCAGGTTAATTCAGTTCTAATGACGTCCAAAACTAATGTTTTTTTAAGATTATTTTTATTTTTCGCCTTTATTTATACAGGACAGTGGAGAGAGAGTAGGGGAATGACATGCAGTAAAGGTCTGGCCAGACTGGGAGTCAATCCGGGGACCAGCTGCTCAGGGCACTAAGGGCCATGTGGAACATGCCCCAACCATTCGGCTATGTTTCTGAGTGGTAGTGATGGTGACTTATTCAAAGTTATTCTGAATATGTGATGCAGATAAATAGTGACAGTGATATCAGACTGTTTCTGCTGCCAGAGCATAGAGGAGAGGAGAGAGTTAATGTCTGATGATTTTTATCTGACTGAAATATTCATATTCATTCATAATCGTGGGAAATATTCAACAGTGCCTGGATAAAAATGTATTTGTTCAGTTAAAATTAAGCTATAATAGTAAGTATGTAATTATTTAGTGTGATAAGCTCTCAGTTTTTGCAAAGACTAGAACAGCAAAAGTGTTCCACTGATCTATAAAAATATGTATCGATCTTCATTATTTGGCACTTTATTATAAGTTTTGTCCATGTTGAGATCCTGTAGGAATGATGACTTTAGTTTTCCAGTGATCTGACATGTCTTCTAGGCAGGGTGTGTTTCATATCTTTGTTTTACTTTTGTCATAAAACAACTGAAATATTTATCTCTATGTTAATTTGTAGTGTAAAAGTGCATTTGCAAGGCATTATCTGAATTTGAGTGTTAAGTATTTTTGCACTCCATGTTTCTTGACAAACAGAAACAGCAGAAACACAAACAGCAAATATACACCGATCAGCCACAACATTAAAACCACTGACAGGTGAAGTGAATAATATTAACCATCTCTTTACAATACAAAGTTCTGCTGGGAAACCTTGGGGTCTGACATTCATCTGGATGTTACTTTGATACATGCCAGCCATTTTAACATTGTTGTAGACCAAGCACACCTCCTCATGGCAAACACACTCCCCAATGGCAGGGGCCTCCCCCAGCATGATGGTGCTCCCACCACAACACAAAAACTGCTCAGAAATGGCTCGAGGAACACAACAAAGTGCCCAAGGTGTTGACCTGGCCTCCAAAGATGCCAGATCCAAATCTGATTGAACATCTGTGGGATGCACCAGAACAAGCCAGATGTTGGAGGGCCCACCCTGCAACCCACAGGAGCAAAAGGATCTGCTGCCAATATCCCTGTGCCAAACACCACAGGACACCCTCAGAGGTCCCGTTTCCATGGCTGTTTTAGCGGCACAAGGGGGACCTACGCAATATCATGCAAGTGGTTTTAATGTTGTGGCTGATTGGTGTACAGTACCATCTGTACAGACGTTAGCTGTTGTTTGCTAGCAGTGTAAGCACCAGCCATGTGTGCAGTGTGCCTGCACCGTGTTTCTGAATGTCTGATCTCAGGTCTCACCAGAATGTCCACCTCTTAGTGTTACTTTCTTTCAGACCACTCTCCTCTCTCCTCTTATCTCTGTACATTAATTAAATGGACTCATAAAGCCACAGGATATGTGTAAATTTTTTCCAACTTGTGTGGACACATCCTTGCCTCAAGTCACACTCACACAGGAGAGAATTAGATTGTGTTTGATCTGAATACAACCTAAGAATAAGTAGAAAATAGTCCAAATGTCAGCAAACTGAATGTCACTTGCACAGTAGAATCCATCTGAAGTTTACTAATGTTGCCTAATATTAGACACAATAAACTACTGTTCACTCAGCACCAGACCTGAGCGTAGTGAACTGAGCGAGGCTGCGTTTCAGTACTGGTCTGTATTTGAATAGAGAGGAATTAGTGGCTGAGAGGGCTATAAGTCATCACCAGTGTCCTCTGTAGTGAACTTACAGTATAATTACTGTAGGAGCATGTATTCACCCTTTGGTATCACAGCAGAGTCATTAAACCCTGGTCAGGTGCAAGGTCACAAAGCCAGGTCTTGTCAGACCAGCAGCTAACATGGGTTTATTCCAGCTCACTGCGCTGCAGATTCAAAGGGGTATTAACTGGATGGAACAATGTGTGACGTTTACCACCCTCAAGCCGGAGACCTCTGTGTACAAGAGGTGCCGGTCAATCTCTGGTTATTTCTGAGGCCATATGTTCACAGGGAAGGACAAAGGATGTATTGCTGATCAACAGTTGGCTACAATGAGCATGTAATTTAATTTATAATGGGAGATGAAAGCTGTAAAAACATTTTCCCCCATCAAATCTCAAGCTACTGTGCATTTCCATTGAGAACAGCAGTTTAAAGGGTAAGGCATTAAATTAAACCTGTTGTATCATTCAGCCATATAGCAAAGTGTAAACACCCATGTACTTAAACTGCTCTGTCTCAGGAGAAGCAGCGATGGGGGCTTGAAGCACCATACAGAGGAGTTTCTCTCTCGTCTTCCTCTCCCATGGCCTCAGGCAGCCCAGCTCCCCTGGACTGTGTGTGTGTGTGTGTGTGTGTGTGTGTGTGTGTGTGTGTGTGTGTGTGTGTGTGTGTGTACTGGGAATCTCACAGGACATCATAGGGCTCCAAGATGCTCCACTCAGTGATTAGCTGTGCTCAGCAAGCTCCGCAGAGAGCCGCTCAGACACACTCACCCTTACACACACACACACACACGCACACATAGTTTGTCAGGCTGACAGAGACAGGCAGACTGGCAGGCCCACTTGTCACTGGCTAAGCTGGTGAACTGACAAGTGTGTATGTGTGTGTATTTGGAGTGTGTATGACAGAGAGTGGATGCATTTTTTGCATCTATATACTGTATGTTTCTATGTATGTGTACATAATTCATTTCAGTGTGTGTATCTGAGTGCATGGATAATGGCATATCTGCATACTGTGTGTGTGTGTGTGTGTGTGTGTGGACATGAGCAGCAGGGGTCTGGTGCTTGTTTAGAGCCTGGAGTTGACTAAGCCAAAGCCTGAGCAGGATCTCTGTGGTGACTGATGCTGACAGACAGACTGAGGACACGATGAAAGTCTCAGTATCACAGTCCAACATTTTCAACATAAATGAAATGTCACAGGACCAGCACAAGCCTTTCTGGAGTCCTAAGTAGGATTTTATTTGAGTAGCCCCCTCCCCCCACTCCACTTAAAAACATATCAGTAACATGCTTTCAGGGCTTGGTGAATCCTTCTCTTGTTGCAGCAGTCATCAAAAACCTTGCTGCTGTATTTTCTGTACTTTCAGCAGATGACTAACATCAACATCAAAGGACTCTAAACTGCCAGTGTTCAACATAAAATCAGTCTTTATGTTGACAGTGTCTTACTCTCTTTGCAAGGCCCTCATAAATCCCTACAAGAGGATATTAAACTTACCAACACAGTCTCAGCTATTCCCTGAATTAGGCCAAATCACCAACTACACACAGCTCGTACACCACCTCATCCAGCTGAAGCTCTGGGTATTTAAAATACTACCACCAAGCTGTCAGACCTGTACACTCTCAACTCGTGCTCATTATTCGCAGTGACACAAGCTCATTTGAACTGTCATATACTTTTCTGACGCTCTGTGCTTGTCAAATGATATCACTGATTAACCTGCCTATTTCATTTCAGTGACTATTAGCTCTGGAGGAAACATCCCTCTGGCTCTGGTGTCTTTGAAGAAGCATGGCTCTGAAGACGGTAGTGTCTGTTGGTGAGTCTGTCCACCACTTTGATCCAGACTGAGACCATTCATGGACCCTAGAGAATGAATCTTAAAGACTTTGGTGGTCCTCCAAAGGTCAAAGGTTAAAATATGAACTGAAACAGCTCAACATCTGCCTGATGGATTGGTGTGATATTGTGCGCAGACCTTTGTAGTTTTTAGCGATGCTGGTTATTTCCTAGTGTTTACTGTAAACTGTAATGAAATGTGGGGACATTAACCATCAGGATGAACTGTAATGACACTGGTGAGACTTCATCCAGTGCAGCAGTCACCAAGTAAGCCATTAGATGACATGCCAAAATGTAATCAAAAGCTAAGTCAAGAATTTGATTGACAAAAAATGCAACTGGAATTCTCTTTGTTACTGCTCACGTGTGTGGCACTGTGGCATATCAGTTTGAATGTTTTACTGAGCTGATGTTTGTTATCATACCACACATTGCAAGTCTGCTGTGTCAGAGGTTTGTCAAGCAGTAACAGAAACATTTGAACTAAGTCAGAACTTTTCAGAATAAAAGATCTCAATAGCTCGAAATAAAGCATTGCAGCAAAAATAAAAACTTTTATTTTGTAGATTCCGTGATTCTGAGGGTAACTGTTGCTTGTAAAGATGAAGGAGTTCAACTGCAGCTAGCGGCCTGTGTCAGTCACTCTCAACATGGATACAAATATAATAAGCAGGTGAGGGCAGATCCTCTATATGAATACTAAAGCTATCCATAGGACTGACAGTCTAATATTATAAATAAAATTTAAAAAAATAAAATAAAAAAAAAGAATCAGCCTTACAGAGCTGCTAGTAGTTCAACCTACACATTATACCAGGTGATTTGCACCATGGTATATTGTGTAAAATTCATTAATGTCAATAATGACCAACTTAGCCTGAACGGTTTGGACTCTGAGTGGCTCTGTGCAAATTTCAATACTTAGTAAACAATTTACATTTCAGTGTTTGCTGGATTTACTCTGACCTGAACAAGAGGCAAACCCAAATTTGGAAATTTTGTTTGCTTGTCTGTTTGTCTTAATCACTTACTCCACATTAGATACCATATACTTCTTCAAACCTACACACAAGTTTTGGAAAATGCTGACTTTACCATTAGTTACTACTATTATACTAAAACACACCAACATGTGAGACACCTTGATTACTTCAGTTTATACGCAGAGGAACACAGAAACATATACAAACAAATACACCAAGGAATTCAAATGTGATAAATAATGTTGATTACCATAATGAAAAATCTTTTTTTTAAAAACAAAAAACATTCCCAACAAAAGAGAAAACCTATGAAGCATTTAAAAGTTTGAAATAAAAATGCAGTGTGGATGAAGGATTTTAAGATGTGGTTATTTACAAGCAGGTAAAACATATCGACCCCCTCGTGGCAACAGAGAAAATTCAGTTGCAAGAACATGTCCAGAGGAAGCCAACATACTTGCTTTCCAGAGGATTTGTTGGTTGCAGAAAGAGTTCAGATCTCTTTGTTTCACTCTGATGACCTTAGAACAGATTTTAACAGTTCTGTTGAGACTGTTTCTGTCTTTTACTGAGAGGCTGTGAAACCAGCAGATAAAAGAAAATCTGAAAAGACTTCCAATAAAACGGCAGAGGATGACATGCCTAGCAGAAATAGAATTTAGCTTGTGGAGAAGGTGTATCCTCTGTTGCACGTAGATCACCACTTTCTAGCTTTCCTTCCTTCTCTAATAAAGTCTTTCTTTTTCTGGCTATTCACTGTGTGTGCACTCAAAAAAAAAAAGATGGAGGACTGTGATGCGACTACTGACTGTACACCAACAGCACAAGCAATGTTTATGAAAAAAGATGGTAACAAGTATATGTGCACACTTTTAGAGTCCAAGGACTACTGATTAAGTGTCTGCAATTAACTGCAGCCGCCATTTGGATATAGCAGGAAATCAGCATACAATTTGCATTTGACATTTTGTGAGCAAGACAGAAATAGCCTAAAACGAAAAAATCGCTGTTGGTCATTTGCTTGTAGAAAGTCCAAAATGATTGGCTCTTGTTTTTTAGTCTGTCTTGAACAGCACGATGACAAGTCCCACAGAGCAAGAAGAATTTCATTGTTTGTGTTGGAAATGTCAATGCAGAGACTATGAATCCATTTCTGCTTGGTGTTAAGATGTGGTCTGGATTAGGATATCTTACCTGGACATGGAAAACCCCCATTTACGATGCATACAGCTGCACCTGCATGCATGCATACATTACAGCACAACTGAGACTCTAAAATGAATGCTAATGTTGCTCTGTTCCTACTGGATTAACATGACAGCCACTTTATACAGTGATCATATGTCAATGTGTCACACCCCCAAGTGGCAAGAAATATCAGTTACTAATGGTTCATCTCAATCTGCTTCTTCCTGCTATCTCAAGCTGCCTGTCAAAAAACGACCAGTGAAAACAAGCTCCTAAGAGTAGCACTGGGCTGTGATATGATTTTGGCATTGTGGCCAAACTCAGTCTTGTAGGATCACATGACACACTTATCTCCAAAAAGACTTTTTCCCATATGGAGTCTAAAGAGTTAAAGAGCAGCTTTAAAATGGTGAATAATTATCATCACAAACCCCACAACATGTTGTCAGTGTGATCGGAATTTTATACACTTCATTAGGGCCCGAGCACTAGCGTGCGAAGGCCCTATTGTAATCCTAGGAATTATTATTATTCCTGTGACACTAAAATTGCATTTTTGATGGCCTAAACATGCTCAAAAACTCACAAAACTTTGCACACGCATCAGTGTATTGGAAATGAAGAGACTAGAGTTCATTTCATTCTCTGGGCCTCAGTGAGGTGTTTGTAAAGTATTTCATCTCTTACCTGCTTTTTCACAATCCAACAATTATTGGTCCAACTACTCCTGTACTAGACTGCTCCTACAGAGGAGAACATGTTCTCCAACAGCTTTCCTTATTTAATGTATAAGACGAATAAATGACATAATGGGTATCGATAGAAACAAACAGTAGCACAATTCTCAATTTCATTTTCAAGAAAAAGATTTACTGAAATTGTCATCATGCTGTGGAAAATGTCCACCCCCATGTTTATGTAGCTGCAGAAAGAGCCCAAATGAAAAGCTAATTTCCCTGCTTCCATCCCAGCATCTTTATTCAGTCAGAGCTCCAGTTTTTCACTTTGTCTTGGCAAGGCAAAGTAAACAGCACTGCCAGAGCCAGTCAACCAATATGGTGTAACTGATTTAAGGCGGATTAGAGATTCCTGTGCTAAGCCTGAGAGAATCCTCTCAAATATTCACAGACGGACTGAATTAGTGAAAGAAACAATAGCCATTTTCAATGCATCTTATGTAAAATGTTTGCATCCTGTGATACTTGCAACCATTGTAGGTGGCTAGCTTTAAGTCTCATGTGAACATGTGACATGATTATACTTTAAAGCCACTCAAAGCCTGACATTTCTTTATAGTGTTTTAACAAGAACTGTATTTTGAAATATACATCAGTCTTTCCAAAGAAGTAAAATCCCCACTGTTTTTCTCAAGCCTCAAGTTGTTTTTCAGGTTTGTGCCTAGTTTCACTTCTTCTGAGCTTTTTGCTCAGAAAAAGTCAAATCGCTCCTAGTTTACATCAATTTTTCTTGTCTTTTTTATTTACACACACAACAAATGCAAGTCATCTCTGAAAATAATATGCAGTAGCTTATAATATAGAGGGATGAGTGAAGCAGAAATATCCTGTGTTTGGACTACATCAATTATATCTTCAATCCAGGTACATCTTTCAGCTGTGAAGACAATGGATTCATGAACATAAGCAATGAAAAATCTGAGGAAACTGCTTTTTTAATATGATTATTTCAAACACGTATACACTGAAAATATCATGACTATATCTTTCATAAACCATGGTGATAACTGAAAGGATCCAGGCATTTCCTTGCTTCATGTTATAGAATGAAATCACCCAAGGACACATTCACAAAACATGACCTCACTGTGTACTGTAAATCAGCATAAAGGACACTTTTCTTGATAAGATGGACTCTCTGCAGAGGAGCAAGTTTATGCTTTCCATGTTCAGATGCAGAGAGAGTCCCTACGATGTAAATGCAGGTCCATAACCAAGTTGGGGGGCGGGGGTATTGAGATGCAAACCCCACACAAGGTGCATTGTATGTACCCCAATAATGCATCCCTCTACCTCTCAAAATACATTTTCATGTGAAAAGGAAAAAGATGGAACATTTACTACTACACATAAAAAGACATTCTGAATATTTAAGAAAGTTTTCACTGATCACTGTTGGTTGATGCGTCATGCACTTCAGGTGCACCTGGTCCTGAGGAGATTCCATACAGACACGCTGCCCTCTTACCACAGATGTGGGAGGTAGAGCTGCTGATACTGTGTCTACACAGAAGGTGTGGCATGAGCAACACATTAGCCAAGCAGCAGCAGCTCTGGTGCTCTGTCAATACATTCTCACTCTTACAGAGGGATGCCTGGTCAGGACCCCTTGGTGTCACTTGCAGATGCAGCTTATTTTCTGCATGAATGAAGCACTGCAGTTATTAATGGCTGTGGAGTTACAGGGTTGAGGTGGATGGAGGGTGCTCAAAGCGCACGACCGTCATATGACATCACACCAGGATTTGTGGTTAGGTTTAGGCAATAGATGTGCTTTGGTTAACGTTGGGGAAAGATGGTGGTTTTCATTGTATTTACACATTCACAGCACTTGATTGATTTCAGGGAAAGATTGTGGTGTGGTTTAATACAGCACTCTCACCCCAGCAGACAAGGGTTTGCAGTCTGCTTCATGTGTGCATCAACATTCAACACAGCAGAGAACATTGTAAGTCTATCGGACCACTGTTGACATTGAAAGATGAAGGGTAAAGTGGTACCAGTGCATTAAAAAGTGTTGCAGAGGGGTCAGTTGGGTTAGTTGTATTTTAGTTTTTCTTTGAATAAAGGAGTTCGTAATTCCACAATTTACTACTGAAGCTGTATATTGCAGGAAGGCAGGAAGGCATACAAACCAGATGTTTGTATCATTTCAGTGACATTTAGATACCTTTTTGTCTTTGACTTGTGTTTTTATCAAAGCCTTTAACTAAACATCTGGAAGGACACACATACAATTGGAATGTTTTACAGATCCCACCACAAAAATCAAACATTCTTGGCTGTGATACTGGCAAAAATATAACGCTCAAAGAAAGGCCTTCTCAAAGAAGGGCCTTCTCAAAGAAGGGCCTTCGGCACACTGGGTGAAAGCACTAAAACAACACAGGTCCAGAGTCAAAGCTGCTCATGAGGCAAAAGTAATGTCAGTGGTTGAGTCAAAGCACTTACTCACAGTATAAGCGAGCCAACTGGCAAGCTTGGATGGCAGAGATAGAACTCTAATCAAAATACAGATAACACATGCAGTATGAACGGTTTGAGCCACAGTATTGTTTTTTCTGTGATTTGTTAGTTGGTAATTCATGCCAACAGCATCACATGGCAGAGGGAGATTCTAAGTGTCAGACAGTTTTAGAGGAAGCATACCATCCATTTAGACTTTAATGGGTTTGCTGATCTACATTCAGATGCTCAGCACATACTCACAAATACAGGTAGAGGAATACATTTTCTGCCCTTAAAAGTCCATTTCTCACAGATGTACCATGAGAGCAGATGTGTGCCCTGCAAAGTCATTAACATAGAGCATAGTGTTCATATTATCTTGGTGAAATGGCTGTCTACACCTTCTCCAGGCAAACAGTGGGAGATAACAGTGTCAAGGGAAATTTTAATGTGACATATTTTTGAAGGTACCATTTGATCACCTGGGTTGCATAAGTGTTACGGTACAAAAGGTTAAGGTACAAAAACTGGTATATCATTTTAGGAGCAAAAGATACAGTTCAACTTTACATGAAGCTGAAAAGCTGAGAGGTCCTCTCACGAGCCTTCAACCTCATCTCACACTGACTGCTCATTCTGCAAAAAGAAAACTGAAGCTGAAAGCAGACCATAAGAAAAGCTAATAAGTGGACCTTTGATATCACATTTGTCTGATACATACTATACTATACATACAGTATACTGTTCCCAAAGATGAAGAAAGAACTTCCATGCTCAAATTCTGCAAAACTTTTTCCTACAAATATTCTTTTATTCCCCCTGGAGTTAAATTATTAAATTGATACTTTCAAGGATCTTGTCAATCCATTTCCCTACAGAATTTTAAGTGATTATGTTTTGTTTTTTTTCAGTGTCTTTGTTTGATGTTTTATTTGCAAATTTTCTGTGCTATTGCTTACAACCCAACTGCTCTTTAGGATTCAATAAAGGTCTGACTGAACAACTGGGGAGAGTTGAAAGAGAAATAAGAAAATCCTGCATGTAGTTCAGGAGCATGTGCCAACCTAAAATGTACCAAATAAAAGCTATGTAAATTTTGTGAAGCAGGATAGTTCATAAATTAAAAGGGTATTTTTGTTTGATTATCAGTTGTATCAGCAGGTGTCTGAATAATCCTTAATAAGAGCAGCTACATCACAGCAGTGAACAGACCCTCCGGAGGCTGTTACCTGAGAAAAGCTGAACACCCCAACAAAGATACCAAGAGAAATGAACCACAAAAATACAAATTCTGTCATCAGGGCAGGTGGTGCAGGATCAGAATCAGACTACACAGGTCATCTGAGGGCTGATGCTTGTTTAACTCCTGTGTGAAACATGGTGGCTCTTTTACACCAGGAGACGTCTTGTCACATCTCTCACCTATAGGCTACAAATAATGTAGTTTATACAGGTCTGATTTCAAGTGGCCAGTTTTAGTTTGCTGTACTACAGGGCAGTTAACTTTAATGTTCATTTCTAGCACAAAAGGTCAGTGACACTTGCAGAGGCAGGATCTGTTAAGCTGATGCTATCTGACTCAAGGGGCTGATTAAGAGCAATTACTGAAACTCCTCATATAAAACTTAGTCACAACTGGACATAACATTGTTTCAGATCAATGAAGCGTTCACTATAAACAGGCTGCTGCAGGCTTGATGACGTCCAGCCACCTTCAAACCGGTATTATCACATTTTAGTCTGCACAAACAATTTGAATAAAACACTGTCTGATGATCCATAACGCAACTTCAACATGAGTCATTTACAATATTTAATCAATAAAGCAACACATTGATTGAATTTCCTGTCCCTGAGGAATTTCCACTGTAACATTCTGCCTCATCCTGCACATCATACAAACTGTTGTACAGGCTCCACTTGGTCATTTTGTTGTTAGACTGTGTGTGTGTGTGTGTGTGAGTAGCTTCAAAAAGCCAACAGGAACCAGGAACAGCAGAATAGTTGTATAACCTGCAGGTTTGCGTGGCAACTCTCTCAAGTATTAAATGTACAGATATTCCTTTGGTCCATTGTAAATATAAAAATAATGATTTGTGCAGATTTAAGTTTGAAAATACCAACAGTGAGCTGGAGGATATTTGGAGGTACTCTAATCAGGTAGTACAAAACCATGTGCTGCATCCAGAGCACTGTAAGTCTGTACCACTTTTAGGGTGACATTCTGCCTCCAAGAAGATTCTCCAGGCTAGAACAGCCGCATTCAGCTGTGACACCTGCAGGCTGCTTATTAAAGCCCAATCAGAAACGGCACATTTCATGTTCTTGTTGCTGAAAGGTCTTCAGAGAACCCACAGTTCTCCTTTAAGAAAGCAGTCAGTTGTCCTTTGAAAAGAAAGTCTGATTGAAGCGTGTCTGTTGGGTGGAGCTGGGATGAAGACTGAGCCGGTGACTGATTGTGTGTTCCTGTGCACGTGAGCGTGCGTGTGTCCGTTTAATCGCCGACAGCACTGTGATGACCAATCAGCGGCCATTTCAACTACTCAATTTGTTGATTTGGTGGGGGTGGGGGCCTGTGGGTCGGCCGTTTGGTAGAGCGAAGTAGGGACAGCACGAGAGAGAGAGAGAGAGAGAGCGCGCGCCGTAGGGAGAGAGCGTGGCAGAGACAGAGTGAGGACGGGAGAGAAGGGACAGACCGAGGGAGCAGCAGTCAGTCTCCGCTGGATTCACTGTTGGCAGTTCTTGTTGAAGCTCCATCCTCGGCACACAGCGGTAAGTGGCACTGGCTCTGGTTTTACTGTCCCTACAGCGGTTTGGCACCACATGGCACAACTGTTCAGAGATGTCTTGACATTTTTATTTTTATGTTGTTACCACTGTGGTCGAAGTCCTGGTCACTTAGAAGCTGTTCTTGTTGAAGATGCGTAATTCATTTAGTCTTTAACAGCCTGTCGCGGGCACGGTGGTGACAGAGCGCACGCGGAGTTGGGATATTTCAAAGTGAGGAAAAAATCTGGCACTAAGCTAGTTAGCAACTTTATTCCATATTTTTCTTTGTTCATCCGCCGTTCATACCGTTTGTAGAAACAACCACCTTTATGAATTCCTCATCTATCCTTCATTCGTCAGTAAAAGGTGGAAGTTAGAATCTCGCGGGCCACACATCTTTTAACGTCGAGTTCAAAAAGGTAACTTGCGTGGAAGTTCTCATATTTGATAGGTCTATTTAATTACTTACCTCTGCTGTGTACACACACTTAAAAATACGCGTGGATAGGTCTGAATGCTGCCGTCGTTTGTGAACTCTCATTTAAACTGAGGGTTAAGAAAAGACCTGCGACACCTCAAATTCTCTAACCGCTGTAAAAACAACTTTACCTCTAGATTGTTTGTGTTTCTTGTCGGCTGAGTTTTTCTGTTGTAAGGTTTTAATGATCTTTCGTTAGACAAGTCATTCTGCCGAGAGAAAAAAAATTTAATTTTGAGTCCTGTTATCACAAATCTACAAAAGTAGATGCAGGATGACTGAAGGAAATATTATGGTTTGATGAGAATAATATCTTAGATGTTATCAGTGAAAAAAGCTTGAAAGAGAAATGATGGTGTTAGATTTGTGTTTCACTCACTGCGGTTTCTTCAGCACAGAGAAAGTGAGAGGAGACTACAGAGAGACTGTAGCTGAATGGAGTGATGTTGATCCGTTCCGACTGATTTTCTTGTCTTTTTCATCTCTCTCTCTCTCTCTCTCTCTCTCTTTTCACTGACTCCATCTCCACATTCCATGCTACCGTGATGGTAGTATCTAATTAAAAGAGGCTAAGTTTTTTAAAAATTATGTCCAGGTCTCCTCATCTCTTGCATCAGTCAGATAAAATCAAACCCATTTATTTAACCCACATAACATTCATCACAGAATAGAAATCCAACCATCGCTCCCCTGCTTTGTCTTGTCTCTGAATTATTATTCACTAATGTCTTGGCTTTGTTGACTTGTAGTTATTTGCTGGTAATGAGAATCTGTAGAATTGGGTTCCACCCAGCTGTTAAATATGTGTGTTCTCTCAGACTGGACAGCATGAACACTCATTGTAGCAGGTTTGGGGCAAACAGTGGCAAATCAGGCTGTTGAGTGTTGGATTTAACCTGCTTGGAGAGCCAGATGGGTGGGGTTAGCTACATTTGGGCAGCTGTGGCTGCTAGAAAAGTAGTGTCATTAATATTTCAAATCCTGTTCTCTGTAGTTATTAGAATATGATAGTTTGTGTTTAGGTTAAGACCAGTAAAACATCAGTAATTTTGGATTTTAATGAGTTGAAATCTGATTTTCCACATTTGCCATTTGACCATGACCATTTGATAGCTTGATGGACAATTTTCATGTATTTTTTATTTTATGTATTTTGAATATACCCTAACATTTTACTTTTTGTATGCTGGAACAAAAATCTCCACTGAAAGAATGCTAATGAAATAGTTCAGGTGTGCTTGAGACAAAATCTCTTAAAGAAAGATGGAGCAGGTTTCATTGTTAATTTTACTGAAAGTGCTCAGTCAGAGCAACAGGAATATATTTTATGATTTGACTGACTTTTAACAAAATGGCAAAATTACCAAGATATTTACGAACTGATCCAGGGTGATTTCTGTCGTACATAAGTTGCTCTTATTCATTCTGTAAAATAAGGAATTGTAGTGAAATTGAACTCTCAGTTAAAGTGTGGAAACCCTGAACAGACCACTCGAATTCATAGCCCTGGTTGTTAATGTTGGTTAATGTGGGTAATTCAGACCTCTTGTTGAGATCCATTGATTTATACTTTAAAGGAATTTGGGTTTTTCCAGCATACACGGAATTGTGAAGTGCCTTAGAAATGTACACTGCTCTGGCGTCCTTCGTCCATATTACTGGACATGGCCTGAGTCAGTCCTCACATTAGACATTCCTCACTGACTCAAATGACCTCCACACAACCTAACGGCCCATCACTCAAAGAGCCAGAGCCAAAAGTAGGCTGCTGGCTGGTTTGCACATAATGAGTTCACTGTTACTATTAGTCTGACTTAAGACTCAGAAATTAGGTATGCATCCAATCCACTGAGCAGTATTTTTTTCAACTTGTGTGTTATTCCCATAATCCTCTTCAACCTTTACCAGGCAGCAGTGACCAGTGTGAATGTGTTTGGGTGAATACACTGTGAGACATCATATGATAGCACAGTGGAATCAACTTATCTTTTCTCACTGGCTTAATGTAAATATGTAAGTTTGTTAATTTCAATTTTAGTAAACTTACTATCTATCTTTAACATGTTAATTTAAGTCATGGTTCTTTCCCTTCCTAGTAAAAAAAACAATGCTAACCAGGATGACGGTTAGTATTGAATTCAGTCCCTACCCTGAATGTTTATAACAGAACAACCGACTCTGATGAAAACAAAACAGATTCAGTAGCTGAGCCATTTTGTCATGTCAAATGAATAACTGACTTTTTAAAAATCAGAACTGTAAAAGGAAAGCAGATCTGTCTGTAGTGACTGTCTGTTGAGTCAACTTAATATCTGAAGTTGTACTTGTTTTCTCATGTTCAATATTGGCATATCTCACATCTTCAACAGAAAATGCTAAATTCAGCAGAAGGCCAAATTCAGAATATTTAAATGGAAAATGCTGTTTACGTGACCCATATCAAATTCTGAATATTGTCATATTCTGTATAATAGTGGAATATGAGTGTGCATGTAAAATATACTTAATCACACCTGGGAAACTGGCACAGAAAGCCTGTCCCAAAGTACCTACATGTACCAGGATGTATTTATTGTGACCATAATGGGCAGCTCTCCAAGAGGCAACATTTGTAGTGCTGAGAAATAAAAGGTCAAGATCAGGATGAAGGAGAGCAGTGATAAAAATAAAACAGGAAATGATAAAAGAGAAGGAGGACAAAATAAAGTAGCATACAAGGTAACACAAATATCTAATGAGTAAACAAAAATTATAGATTATATCATGGTGTAAGTGTCAGAACGAGCTTTATGGAAGAAGATTTCGACTCTCTGTTGTTGAAGTGGGCTGCTTCAAAGCCACAGAGCCATGATGGCAAAAGCTCAGTCACCTTTAGTCTTTAGCTTGGACACAGTCACAGTCAGGTCAGTCATGCAGTATGTAGACTGTTAAGCAGTCAAAAGTTCAGTGAGATAACCCGGGCCAGGCCAGGGAAACATTTGCACATAATCACCACAAAAATCAGTGAAGCCATCAGTGACGAGAGGGAGATATTTGGCCTCTCTCTTTGTTGTAGGTAAAAGTTTTGCTTCAGCACTCTCACCACACTGGAGGCATTCTCTTTTTGGTTAAGGCAAACAAACAGGGCACTGCAGCAGTTAAAGCAAGAAGAGATAAAAGCATGTAATCCTCTGTATTGCTGAAACTCAGGATGGATCTAAGTATAGCAATGCTCCTGAGATGACCAGAAAAGCCTGAATGAACAAGTATTTTAGTGTGTCATTCCAAATTAGGGCTTGGATGCAGGCCTAATGTGTTTATTAAGCTGAGTGAGGGCAGCTTCAGTTTGGCTGGAAACATGGATATTTTTCTTCATTTCTTTTGAGAGGACAGTTTATTTAGTTGACTTGACAGGTCCAGCTGGGTCTCTGCAGTCACCTTATTTCTCAAATGTCATGTAAACACTCACAAACTTGGAATGAAAGATTAGAGAATCTTGGTTTTCACAACTAGAGTTGTACTGGAGGACTCTCAGTTATTGGTCTTGTAGCAATCTATCCACATTCCAACAGGTTTTTATGTGTACACACTTAAGACAGGAAATAAAAGTCAATTTCTACAGTTCACTAATATTGAACAGTTTAACGCTGTTTGTTGTTACTATCTAAATTGCCTTTATGGACTAAAAAGTCATTCAAAAAAGGTAGAGAATAGGTGAGATATGTCCTGTCAGTCAAGTAAATGTATAATTAGGGTTTACATCTTCAGTCTAAATATGAGATGTGACCTAATATGTCTTGCATTAGCTGATTATAACTAGAGGCTTTCTTCCTTAAAGAGGATGCA
Organism: Lates japonicus; assembly: GCA_033238685.1. Classification (NCBI taxonomy): domain Eukaryota; kingdom Metazoa; phylum Chordata; class Actinopteri; family Centropomidae; genus Lates; species Lates japonicus. The sequence goes on from BRZM01000048.1 coordinate 1,463,300, forward strand.
CTAAAGGTGTCTTGTTTTAAGTGAAGCAACAGTATCCAAGCCTGAGGAGCAGTAATTCAGATAATATGACAGATGTTAGTGGGTAACCAAAATATAACCAACCAAAATATGGCTGCACTTCTAAAGAATTCTGTTTTGTGTGTTTAACATACACACCCCTTTTGATGGTACACATAAGATTAAAACTAATTGACTGTTTTAGATCATAAGACCCTTGTAATGAATTTGGATTCAAGGATTTATTATTAGACTGCTTCAACAGTAGACAGAGACACATTCAGAAAATGTCTCAGATTTATTGTATTGGTTTAGTCTGGGGGGAGCCAAAAGCAAATTTCTGCCCAGGGCTCCACACGAGCAGCTTAATCCAGCAATGTTTACCATACCTTACATTGTATTTGATGGAAAAGTGAAGAAAGTAAGTTTATAACTGATGAACCTACCAGGGTTATTTACAGTATTGATGGAACAGACAACCTTTGACTGTGAGGGCTTCCTCTCACAAGGCTTCACAAGGTGTAAATTGTATACAGTGTGTTACAGAAGAGCTAAGTTGTTTGGAAAATTGTCAGTTGTCCATGATCACTTACTGTATGCAAAGTCAGACAAAGCTACTGTCAGAGCAACCAACAGAGAAATGCTGTTGGTGCAAGTGTTGTTATCAGATACCAGTTGTAATGGATAGTCTTATTTAAGCAATGAGTATTAAAAACTCTGAGTACTTGATGTCATCTGACGTAGGAGCCACTCACACACATTTAATTATAGAAGCTCTGGATGCTAATGAAGCCCAGAAACTGCTCTGTGTGCTAATTTTTGTTGACGTCCGACAACTGCCCTGACAATGGTCTTTGTGCTCTGTATGCATGTGGGTGTGTGTAGAAGGTGATAACACTGATTCAGTTCAGGTGCATTGTCAGGTACATTAAGTGGATTAAGTAGCAGAAGTGTGGCTGTAGCAAAGGTGCCTGTGTGTGTGTGTGTGTGTGTGTGTGTGTGTGTGTGTGTGTGTGTGTGTGTGTGTGTGTGTGCATGCTTGTGTGTGTCCTTTTGATCATCATTTTTCCATGGAAAGCACATTCCAAATCTACATTTTCCCAGACAATTTGCTGATTCAAACAGTTACCAGGTGTGTTTTTCTAGCCTGTAGACCTCTATCACCACGAGTTTGTATAATTGCAAGAGAAACATAGACTGAAGGAATGTTCACGTGGTTGTGAGATAAGACAACCATAACAGTTAACTATCTCCTTGCTTTCCATAACTTGAGGCAACAGCAGTACCAAATTGGTGTGCATGTGAATAGCAATAGCTTTTAACACACTGCAGAAAGCATTCACATCAAATGAACAGTTTTCCTCTGACAGGTGTTCAACCGCATCTGTCTGGAAGAGCGACGCTAAATTGTTGTTTGAAGACAACGTCAGCCTTCCTCTCAACTGGCTTGACAGTTCCTCCAATTACAGCTCTCTAGGCCCAGTGTGCTGTGTTTGCAAATACAGTAGATCGCTGTTCATCAAAGTGGGTCAGAAAGAATGAAAAGATGTGGCAGCATGTCGAAATTTGTTTTCACCGTTTTGACTGAAATCAGATAAGAGGCTTGTTTTAATCCTGCTAGCAACTTGTGAGCTATCTAATTAGTGTCTGATATGTTACCTGAGGAACTTTGTCGAATGTAACAATGGACCAGAGAAAATTAGCAGTGAAGGGGGGAATACTGGCACATGACAAGAACACAGTATATGATCTCACTGCAGCAGTTTTGTTAAGGTAGAACACTGACACAAAACACCACACTACTGAAGTATACTGAGGCAGAACTGCCAGAATGTGTAATACATGGAATAGTAAAGATTGTCCACAGTCCATTTGTCCACAGCTGAACATTCAACAATTAAACAGAATCACCTTTCAAGTCTACAAGTGGTGTGGATTTGTAACTCAAAAAAAAAATAAAAATGTTGTTGTTATGTTATAAGTCACTGTCAGCACCCTCACATTTAAATTCATACTGCAGCTGGTAGAGGAATAACAAGCACCACAGCCTTTTGGATAAATGCTGCATCAAAAGGTATCAAGGCAGAAACACAAAGAAGAAAGAAAAACTTATATTGTTGTATATTATTGTATCATTATCCTTGTTCTATAGCTGGCATCATGCTGCCCTTCCTTTCCATTACCAATCTCTACTTCCATCACAATTAATTTTATAGTATGTAGAAACAAAGACCAGTCAGTAAAGCTGGAGGAGTGAGAACACAGCACAGCACACCTGGGATAACTTCTGGACTGTATGACACCAAAAAAGATAGGCTTGATATTCATAGAAGCATATAACGTAGGAGATGACTGAATGGGAAGAATGTACTGTAAAGCCTCTTGACCCGTATTTACTGACATTCTCCATCACCAGGCTGAAAAAAGCACAAACACGCACACAAGGAAACACTCACTCTACATGTGACGATCTTGGTGTGAAGTGCGCCTCATCATCAGGCTTTGTCTGCTTTAATTGGAGGTGAAAGGAGAAGCAGCAGCAGACGAGACAAAGCGTAAATGTTTGCTAAAAGTAGTTTTAAACAGAATAGTTAATAAACTCCCTCACACACCAGCCCCAGCTGTTGTTAATTGTATTTCCCAGTATCTGTCTTCAGGGGCTGTGGAGAACAGTTGGATGGTATAAGAGTACAAAGACAGAGGTTAACTTCTGTTTCATTGGATTGGATTGGACAGGACATGCTGCTGTAATAAAACAGTATAATAAAAGAAGCTGCATTTCAAAGAGAGCTTTTATTACTGTGCTTGAGATGAGCTGTCAGGTTTTTTTTACATGTTTTTTGGCCCAGTTTTTATCTTCAGTATACTCCTCTGTGTCTTCTTTAAATAGAAAATATTACATATTTTGCTGGCAATGGTAGAAATGGAACCATAAGTTCTATTTATATGTCAGTAATATGTTAATTACCCTTAAAACAGATATTGTTAACTAGAAAATGCATTTCCTGTGGAAAATGCATGTGAATGCTGAGAGCTGAATGAATCGCTGAAGCAATGCTTAAAATGGCTGAAATTATGGTTGAAATGCAGAAGAAAAAGTTTAAAATGGCTGAAATGAGTAGAGAGAAAGGTCAGATGCAGAAGGTGAAAGTTAAAACCAATAGCTTAATCATTCGTTTGAATAGCAAGAGTGAACAAAGTTGAACATTTTAGCATAAGAGTTGAAAAAGTTGAATAGGCACACAAAGTTAATAGTTTAAACCTTTTGATAGTTGAATGGTTTCTGTAGCAGAAAAGTATGCAGGGGTAGATTACAACCCAAACAGGGTGGAGAAGCAGGAAAAACAGCTAAATACGAATCAAAAGTTGGAGTTAAATTGTAAGTGGTGATGGAAGCTTAAGTGCATTGAATAGAAAAGCAGAAAACTTAAAACATGTTGAGGGAATCAACAAGGAAATAACACACAGTAAAGCTGGACGATGAAATATGAACAAGAATGTCTGAACTTCCTAACAGGCAAAATGGAAAAATTGAGTATCGTGGTGTGGTGTGTGTGTGTGTGTGTGTGTGTGTGTGGGGGGGGGGGGGATTTTAAGGTAAAATCATGTAAAGTAAATCACAAATCAAAATGACGGCTGATTAATGCATCTATCTTGAATGTCTGTATTATTAACGTAGTAACACGTTTGTGTGTCTCTCTGACTGTGTTTTGTAACAGCACACCAAGGATCAAGGCAACAGCACAGTGAGCTCTGAGCCCACACAGCCACACAATAAATTTGCTTCTCGTTACCTCTCAAGCTCCTATTAATTCAAAAAACAATAACTCATATCAGCAATCTGGTAGCTTCCAGCACCAACGACTTTACTGAACCTGGGAAGCGTGTTATTGTGAATAAAGTGAGAAAAATATTCACAGTCATGGCGGTTAAAACCCAGCCTGGTTTGGATTTTGCAGGGAGAGCTAAAATGGAGATGAATGGAGCCAGTTGAGGCTCATCTTGGTAGTCAGAGGGCTATAAAGCAAATCTACCAGGCTTGGGAGTCACCTGTGTGAAGAGCACAAAAGTATCTGTCTGAGTGTAAACTGTAGTGTGAGGCGAAAGGTGTGGGCAGGAGAAAGAGCTTGAAGCTTTAAAGAATTTGAGAAAAGTTGAAGGGCTGAAAGATTGGATGATGAGTGGAGTAATAGCGCAATACACACCCATTATAAACTCAGAAATTGCCAAAATTAGTATGAAATATAAAACTGCTGTAATTCAAAAATGGTACAGAATATCAAAAAGCTGAATACAGATTGAATAGCTGAACTTGTTGGGACTGTTTAAGTTTAAATGAGGTTGAACATTCAAGTCCATTCATTTGAATGGGAGAGAAAATTTTCTTGAAAAAATTATGAATATTTTAAAAGTATAAATAGTGTTATAAAAGGAAGTTGGAATACAAGCAGGAATGTCCTAAGTGGGCTGAACATTTGGTGGTTGTTGGTAGTTAGATTTGAAAAAAGGTGGGAAGAGACCAGAATAATAATAATAATAGAGATTAGAAGAACAATAGTGTGGACTCAGCATTCACACACTAATATCTGGAATCTTGACTGTGCTTTTGTGAGGCATTGGAGTCAGGCTGGTTAATAACAAGGCTTTTAATCGAGGACTGTCGACAACCACAGAAAGCCAAATTAACTCTACACTTTCTATGGCCTTTCAAATATATATGGTCCTCTCTGTTGGGAGGCCATATGCTGTACAGTATCTCGTCTTCTAGCACCACCGACTGAGGCAGTGCTGCTCATTGATCTTAAATCATTTCCCTGCCATTAGTTGTGTGCAGGGGCACAGCCTTGGAATCCCTTAACTGAGCCACATGCATATTTTCAGAGATGTTGCTCAAAATGTAAGCTTTTGTTTTGGGACTCATTCCTACAGCACTATTTGGTGTCGTGAACACATTAACTACCTTTCACAATAACCAGAAGTTGAAGAAGAACCCTCAAATATGTCATGATGGCTATTTACTGTTGTATGAGATTGCATTGGTTGCTGGTAGCATATATCGGTGCTCAGTTTTGACGGCGAATAGAGACAACACTTCCTCCATCTTCCTCCAGCTGGGTCCCAGAGCCTGACTGTGGTCTGGGTGCTTAACGTGGTGTTTTGGATGTGACACAGAAACAGGTGGCCCTGGAAGCTGGAGCTGGCTGAATATATGAATATTTGATTGTGATTTTGGAACAAGTATGAGATTTCACCAGATTGAGGAAACTGCTTTATAAATTGATTCATTCCTTGTTGAAGAGTTTAGAAAAGAAAAGAAACTGTGCCTGATCTCCAGTGGAGCTTAATCATAGAAAACACGTGGGATGGGACAGCTGCACATCCCCCACTGCACTAGTGAGGAAATTAAAATGACTGGAAGCCAAATGTTTGTGTGTCTCAACTGGAGGCTCTCTTTACTGAGCCCTGCCTTGTCTGTATGTTTTTACCTCTTAACTATATCTTTGTTCCTCACACTCATGTAAACACACGAAAGTAGTTTACAAGAGATGAATATTTGCTCGACATTTGCATATTAATGGCCTGCTACATTCCAGAGAGGTGACAAAAGCTTGTTGTCCGTGTATGTGTGAACACCGCAATTTCCGACTGTGCCAGCCATAAAACAGGGCTCTCATGATAAAATGTCCTTGTGAATGAAGAACGCTGCAAACAGAGATACGCTACAGACCTTAAACACCTCACACAATAAAAGAAAACTGGAGTCTTTAAAACATACTTTTAC
>BRZM01000048.1:1469178-1567631 GCA_033238685.1 Lates japonicus
ATAGAAAAGCAGAGAGCACAAACATGTTGAGGAATCAGCAAGGAAATAACACACAGCCAAAAGCTGAATGATGAAATATGAACAAGATGTCTGAACTTCTAACAGGTAAAATGGAAATTAGGTATCATTAGTGTGTGTGTGTGTGTGTGTAATGGAGAGGATTTTAAAGGTAAAATCTGTGTAAAGTAAATCCACCAATCAAAATGACTGACTGAGTTGTGCATCATAACGATGTCTGTGTGTGTGTGTGTGTGCGTTTGTGTGTCTCTGACTGTGTTTATGTAAACAGCACAGAGATCAAAGGCAGCAGCTACAGCAGTGAGCTCTGAGCCCACACAGCCACACAACTAAGAGATTTGCTTCTGCAGCCTCTCAAACTCTCCCTAATTCAAAACCGTAACTCATATCAGCGAAATCTAGTAGCTACCAGCACCAGCAGACTTTACTGAACACCAGACGTGTTATTTGTGTGAATAAAGTGAAAATGACCACAGTATGGCAGTTTAAAACTGGCCTGGTTTGGATTTTGTCTGAGGAAAGCTAAAATGGAGATGAATGGAACAGTTGAGGGCTCCTCTTGGTGATCAGAGGAGCTACCTCAAAAACCAATAAATCCTATGGCAAGGGGTCACACTGTGTGAAAGAGCACAAAAAATATCTACAATCTGGGGGTATAAACTGTGTGTGAGAAGTGAAAGGTGTGGAGCAGGAGAAGAGCTGGAAGCACAAAATTTGAGAGAAAAGTTGAAGACTGAAAAAGTGGATGATGAGTGGATAACCAGCATAATACACACCATTATAAACTCCAGAAATTGCCAAAAATTAGTATGAAATATAAACTACTGTAATTCAAAAATGGTACAAGATATCAAAAGCTGAATACCAGGTTGAATAGCTGAACTTATTTGGGACTTGTTTAAAGTTTTAACTAGTTTTCCAGGAGTTGAACATTAAATCCATTCATTTGAATGGGAGAAAATTTGCAGAAAAAGTTGAATATTTTAAAAAGTATAAATAGTATAAAAAGTTGAATGAAGCGGAATGTCCTAAATGAGCTGAACATTTTGGTGGTTGTTGGTAGTTAGATGCGAAAAGGGGGCGGAGAAAGAACCAGAATAATAATAATAATAATAATGAAGATTAGAAGAACAATAATTAATGAATGCTCAGCATTCACACTAATAATAGTTGAATCCTTTGACTGAATTGCTTTTGGCAGGGGCATTGAGTCAGGCTGAGTTAATAACAGGCATCCCTGAGGACTATGCGACAACCACAGAAATAAGTGCTCTACACTTTCTATGGCCTTGTACAAAATATATATGGTCCCTCTCTGTTAGATAATATGTAGTACAGTATATAAATCTTCTATACCACCGACTTCCAAGGCAGTGAACTGCTCACTCATTGATCTTAAATCATTTCCTGCCCGTGTAGTTGTGTGCAGGGCTGTGTGGGTCCCATAACTAGTATTTTATTGCATATTTTCAGGATGTTACTCCCAAAATGGCTTTTTTGTTTAGGACTCATTCCTGCAGCACTTTATTTGGTGATAAGTGAACATTAGCTGCAGCCTCTACAACCAACCAGAAAGTTGAAGAACCCCTCAAATACTCTGTCGCAGTGGCTGTATTTACTGTTGTATGAGATTGCATTAGTTGCTGGTAGCATATGTCAGTGCTCAGTTTTGACAGTGAATAGAGACCAACACTTCCTCCATCTTTATCAGCTGGGTCTGAGCCTGACTGGTCTCCTGGGTGCTTAACATTGGTCATTTTTGGATGTGACACAGAAACGAGTGGCCTGGAAGATGGAGCTGGCTGAATATGAATATTTGATTGTGATTTCTGGAACAAGTAGATTTCTCTCACCAGATTCCGAAACTGCTTGCAAATTGGATTCGGCTATTGTTGAAGAGTTTAAGAAAGAAGAAACTGTACTGATCTCAGTGGGGCAATGCTGCATAGAAAACACGTGGGATGGGACAGCTGCACATCCCTGCTGAAGTAGGAAATTAAAATAGATGACTGGAAAACATATTAAATATTTCAACTGGGCCTCTTTCATTACCTCTTGTCTAATATGTTTTTACCTCTTAACTATATCTTTGTTCTCACACTCATGTATTACCTGATAGTTTACAAGGGTGAATGTTGCTCATTTGCATAGTAATGGCTGCTACATTCCACAAGAGTGACAAAAGCATTGTCTCGTGTATATGTTCCTGCTGTTTCCCGACTCTGTGCCAGCCATAAAACAGGGGCTCTCATGATAAAATGTCCTTGTGAATGAAAGAACTGCAAACAGAAGTCCTTTACAGACCTTGTAAAACACACTCACACACAATAAGAGAAAACACAGGTCTTTAAAACATGCTTTTACACTGGCAGACAAAGTCAGACCCATGTCTTTTAGGCACAGAGTTGAGTTTTCCTGTTGCCACCTTAACAAGTAATGTAGTTCTCTATCTATTGCTTTCTTTAAAAGTCTTGTGTACTTGTGTTGTTGTCATTTGTCAAACACTGTAAAATCAGCAAGTGTGTCTTTCATGTGTCTTTCGTAAAAAACAACAAGGGAAGTAAAGATACAAATAACAATAGGAGTTCCATAAACATTATATTGAAGCCAACAGATCTGGAGCATGTGAAGTTTAACTGGAATAAACTGTATGACTGGCAAGGACAAAATACTGTCCAGATTATAAGTATTTGAACAGTTACATGTTACTGTTTTTCATTTTCTGAGCTTCAATTACATTGAATTTGAAAAAAAAAAAGAATATTAAATCACACCAAATCTCAGCAATTACAGAATATCTTCTACCCTAATTTAGCAGATAATTTGAGGCTGATTTGCTAAATTCCACTATTGGATTCTCTCTTAAAAAAGTCAGGTTTGGAACAAACTGATGAACTGAAGCTTCAGGTATTGTGGATGAGCAGAAGATTATGCCATTGTGGTAAAAGGCAGCACATAACTGCACAACCGTCAAAAATGCTCTCTAGGATGTATAGGCGAACATTTCCTTAACTCAACAAGAAGGGGCTCCATAACCAGAACCTCAGAGAATCACCACAAGATGCAAACCCCCAGGAAGACTCAACAGAAATGCCAGGCTGCAAAAAGAACAACAAAAAGAAACTGATAAGAGAGTTTATTGTAACAAAAGTTCTATGGACTGATGAAATAAATCAACTTCCATCAAAGTGATGGAAAGGGAAAAGAAAATAAAGAACAACTCATGACCCATACCACCTCAGATCATCAGAATCAGAAAGTCTTCATTGTCATTGCATGTCTGATGAAATTGGTTGAACTCCTCATCTATCTTAAACATGGTGGTATGAAATGCCATATACGACTATATGCAGCCAAAGCAACCAGAGCTTTTCAGTGTGAAGAGATGGAATATCTCATCCATCACCTGGTCACAGTCCCGTGCATTCCCACTTGATGAAGATCAAACTGAGGCAGGAGACCTACAGCAGGCCAAGGCTGGGGAGGCTGCGTGAAGGCCTGGGAGGCATCTCACTGGACGAAAGACTTCCAGCTGTGTTGACAGGTTTTACAAATATTCACAAATATGATGATTGTGTTGAACTGGCTGTGTCTGTCCAATTACTTTCAACATATGACACAAAGAACAGATCTCCACAGTTATTTCTATTTTGATATAAACCTGCCACTATAATGTAGTATCCATTATTTTATTTCAAACTGAATGTGCTGAAGCACAGAGTCTGAAAGCATGAACTGTCCATCTTACAGTCTTATGCTTTATTTTCTACCTGTTACATAAGCCCACATCTTTCACGAGGACAGATGAGGAGAAGAATTTGTGGAAAAATTGGAAAGAAAAGCTTAGTGGTGTTGTTTATCATTCAGCAGGCAGGGCTTTGTAAAAACACGATGATGCCAGACAGTTTATGATAGCCTCCTTTATTTTTGGATTGTTCTGTTTTACCATCAAGATTGTTGCAATATCAGTGGTGCAAATTAATGTCACAGTTGCTTTTATATCGTATTATCATTGTATATGCTGGTCCTTATGAAAGAAGAAATTGTAGAACATAAATTCCACTTAGATGTATTATTGTGGTCATGAAATGATGGCAAATTAATATTTTTTACTATTAAATGCTTTGGTCAGTAAATATTTTGGTCACAAATCTGAACAAACTCAAGGTTTCTTTTGAAATGTTTGTTGAGTGTTATTTATATGTAAAAGAGAATATAACCCAAAATTTCATGATCAGTGTTTTTATTTTTCAAATGCTGGCATGTGCCTCAAAAATCCAGTATCAGTTATTAGACTAAACAACATCTGATTGAGAATTGACTTCATTGTTATAGTTTCAATCTGAAATCATCTTATCAGTCTCATTGTGACCAATGATCTTAAAGGTTTCTTTATCTGAACCAAGATCTTCATGTAAATCTCCAGTTACTATATGAAGTAGATTTCACATAGTAATTCTGGTGATGGGGTATTATATCTGGGAACTCTTTTTGAGTAAAATCTAGCTACAGCAATTGATAATTTCAGCCTGGTGCCAGTTATTAGGTCCTTAAAAGCAAAAATACTGCTACTTCACCTTCTCGCTGCTTGTCTGTTGTTTATCATGTAGGTAATTGAATATTTTGGTGTTCAGGTAAACAGGCAACCTGAAGATGCACTCAGGACAATAGAAATCTTTGAGACATCTAGGTCATGTCTTCCACAAAAGGATTTTTATTATTGATTAAAGGAAACAAAAGCGAACAGATTAATCAATAATAAAAATAATCATAGATGCAGCCTAGTGAGATCTGAAAGTGTCTTCTCCACCCCTCCAGAGGAATACCTGTGGCGTCACCTTGGGATTTCAGGTCAATGATTTTGAAAAATTGCCGTCCTGCTGTGTTTTGGGTCTGCTGGTGTGTGATAAAAGCTGCTCATGATGTGTCAGGTCTCTCATCTTCGTCAGTCCTGCTGACGCCCCCTCCCCAAGCTCTCTCTGTGGTTACATAACACTGTAAGTCTAAAATTACCATCTGTAGTACCAACAACACTATCCATCACTAATTGTTGTTGATGCACATGGCAGCAGTCATCAGAGCTCTCACAAACACATACAGAAACACACACACACACATGCACACTGTGAAATATATCCTTTTGATGATGTTGCTGCTTACACGTCAAACAACACAGACTGAGACATAATGATTAGACATTACTCTCTGCAAAGGTGTAAAATGTGGACTTGGTCTTGGATGGATAGCAAAAGCATCACACACACACACATTTCAACATCTATTATCTCTCCTTTGTTAAGATTAAAGCAGCTCAGGTTGCATGAGGGATTAGGCTGGTTGGGACTTTAATTGCTGGGAATGGGTCACCCAGTGAGTGCGTTAGTGTGTGTGTGTGTGTGTGCTGGGGTCAAGCATAGGGGCAGGGATTACATGACCCACCATGTGCATGTCCTGTTGTGTGCTTTGTCAGTTCCTGTGAACCATTTCACTCGACTAAAAGCTGACTTTAGATCAAATGTTTGTGTCCCATTCACATCAAAGCCTGGATGTTGTTTAGTTTGCATGCAGTTAAGATCTTAATATCCATTCTCTCTGTATTGTCCAAAGTACCCTATTACATATCTGGGTCATTTATTGGACACACACCGCGGTTGAGAGGTTTTGCATACAGCCCCACCCCCACACACCCATTACATGTTTGCACCAGAGGGGACAGGCAGGAAATGGAGGGTCTGCAGGATTTTAAGAAACTGTACGCTTTGGGTAGAGATACTGATTGCAAACAGTTCTAAATAAAACCACATTCAAACACATTTTACAATCCCAGTGGCTGCCTTGAAATGAGTAGTATAAGTGCCAGTTGACTGATTCCAGATACTAACCTTGCTGTCACATTGTGAGCAACCCCATCAACACATTCATTGATTTCCTAAAACTGACCTCAAAACCTGGGCTGAACTTCGTCATGGTGATGTGGTTTTGTTGAACAGTGGTTTTGTCTAGTATAAAATAAATGATAACTCTCAAAACCGCAAAGCTTCCATGTTGTAAAATTTTTAGATTCAAATGAATCATCCCACAGATAATACATTGCAATACGGATTGATTTAAAAGCTTTGGCCAGCTGCATTTGATTTTTTCCACTTGGGTTGTGGACAGCTTTGACAGGTACATTGAGATACGAGGAAGAGCGGACTTTGGTGACCTTTCAACATGTTGGGCTGATTTTTTCTGAGAGCATTAGAGCATTTGACATATATTACCATGTTATCAGTTGTTGAGCACTGTGTTACCATTTTAATATAGTTGCCTGTTTACAGTGGCTTCATACAGTATTCAAACCCCATATTTTATTTTGTTGTAGATTTCACTAGCTTGTAATGACAAACTGAAAGCATTTTTAGATTGTTTGCAAATTAAAAAGATCCTCATTTACAAATGTGTTAGACCCTTTGCTGTCACACAAACTGGTCAGATAGATCCTGTTTACTTTAATATTAGGTGTATAGTAGTGTTCCAGAACTTAATTGGTGTCCTCCTGTGGCAGACTGAAATGATTGAATATAGATTTACAATTTACTTGTGTATGAATCCCACAATTCATTATGTCAACTTTAAAACCAAGACATAAAACCCAAAAGGCCCTCTGTGAATGATACTTGTTGTAGTGAGTTAGATGAGAGTAAGAGCTTCTAAAACTTTAGTGTTCCCAGGAGCACAGTGGCCTCAATAATTGTGGAATGAAAGAGATTTGTTTGTAAGGTGTGACAGCATTTTAGAATGGATGGGCAGTTCATGCACTGACTGCAAGGACAAATAATTATTTTACCACTAGAAATGTGTTAGAGGAGCAGGATGAAACCTCCACTCCAGACATAAAATAAGTATGCCAAATTAAAGTCCTTGTACCAATAGTCAATAATCATACTGTGAAAGAGCAGGCGTGCTCTGTGCTGAAAAGGTCTGCTGTGTTTATTTTCCCAACCAGTGTCTTCAGTGAGTCGGGATGCCAGTCACAACTTATGTCTTTACATTTAGTTTTAAAAGTCTGCTTCAGGCTGTTCTCAGCTGACAGTCAGTGCTGTGCATTCATGTGTTGTGGGAGATTTGTTAACACTATAATTCTTGCTTGTAGTTTGGTTTCAAGTACAACAGCAGGAATAGTGTTTGTATCTATAAGCTGATTTTCTGATTTTATAAGTTGTTTATAACAATCACATCTGAAATATGTTAGGAGCATGCATTTAGTAAAATGACAATTATCATAGAGCAATTTCCCTGTGATATTATTCTCAAGTAAAATGATAGACATTCTCTAGCTAGAATCATCATCATTGTTTTTAACAGAGACAGAGGAGGACAGGATTCCAATTAGATTTGCAGTATTTCTCTTGTACAAAATAAACCCAGTTATTCAAATAAATATTATAAATCAGTGACACTGGTCAAAGCAGAACCATATCATAAAAAGTCAATGAATATGAAATTACCAGTATGCCATTTATTTGGACTGTCTTTGACTATCTGTGTGCACTGATGCTTTAATGCCATAATGGTCTGGTTGAACATTCAATATTAAAAACAATGAGGTAGTTTTCTCTGTCTCTCTGTTCTCAGCAGCAGAAAATAGATGAAACCAGTTTTTAATGTTCTGCCTTGTAACTTTATAAGTGAAAGTTTTAATGTAATTTCCCACACATATAAAACACTATTTCTTCTAGATAATTGAAGCAGCAGTGGTCATTTCAGAGGTTCTAACAGTGATACATCAAACCTTTATTAGTACTGCAGACTTAAGCAGAAATTACCTTCAGGTGAAAAGAAACAGTGACACAAATGGGACGAAAATACGCCTTCTTGATATTATTTTTAAGTGGGCAATTGTGTTTTCTTTCACACTAAAAAACATACTCTGATGTACCAAAATAAAATAATAATGCAGTCAGTCTATGGTTTACACACAACTCCATATTCAAATCCAAAGAATTATAATTAAAAGGTTAAAAGGGTAGAATAAAGAAAAAGCTGCTCTTCCCTATCTGAAGTAGTATTTGTAAATATGGACATGCTTTCTATGGGTAAATGGTGTTTTCGCATAGATAGATTGATTACATAAATAGCTGTCCTATAGTAATACTCTTTAAAGGTTATTGTTATTTCAAACAACATTTGGAATTTGATACCGATCATGTGGCATATTCTATTTGGATATTTTGAATTTGGCCATATTCCAATATTATTGTGCTGGTATTATTTGAGGATTTAAGGAGCACTTTTTGGATATGTACTGTATACAGAACAATCAGAGTATGTGTCTCGATCAGAGATGCATGCCCAAACAAATAGCCAACACTTCTGGACAGGAGGAGAAACACATATTTTTGTGCATTATGAATGACTTTGATATCAACGGGTTTGTGCTATTATCATGTTTGTATAGTAAAATTTTAGGTAAGAAAAGTATCTTAAATCAAGTATCTTCACAGGTTTACTGCTAATGTCTGACTCAGCAAGAAAACACTGTGGCAACACTAACACGACATTTCACACTAAAAAATACCATAACTCTGGATAATACCCGTGTGGGTAGTCTAACAGAGACTGCTGAAGCTTCATGTTAATGTGATCTGACCTTTGGTTAAGGTTAAGTTCAACATAAGCAGTTGAAAGTGTTTGCCTTCTCAAGCAAATTTCCATGGCCAAATTACTACATTTCCTGCTCTACCTCTTTGGCAAAACAGTGTGAGGGAGACATATTCCAGGCTGGAAAAGGTATTTCTGTCAGCTCTGTGGACCCATTATGTTATTTTTATTTGAAACCTCTTTGTTCTCTCATCATGGGACCATGCTACTCAAACTAATGTGGACTCAGGTGCAGGTCTTTGCTTTAGGACTTTTGAACTGCCCTCTATGGTGTTTTTTTTAACAAAAGAACTGATGTGTTGATTTTAGATTCTTTGTTGTATTTTGAAGCATCAGAGAGCTGGGTGATGACAATAAGAGTCTTGATCACAGCAGGAGTGTTAAGAACAGAGTGAGGATGCTATGTGATGGCCTGCGGACCATGCATTGTCTACACACTAGCTGCACTAGCATACACCAAGATCACTGCCCCTGAGTGTGTGTGTCTGTGTGTATATTGATGTGCTGATATTATTGATCTCTGCTTTGTAACAAAGGGACTGTAAAGCCTGTCTAGGTTTGGGATTAACTGACTACCCGGACACAGTGAATGCTGAATAGCTAGTGTATCAGGTGTAGTCCAAGGAAAACAGTGGATGGGCACTGCATACCTCATTAATTTTCATTAATTTTCATTCATCTGAATCAGTATTACAGATTCCTTAAAATTAACCAGTCAAGTATGTGTAATGTCTGACATGGTGTTGCTTGGTCCTTTAATTTTGTAGTAGTAGTAGTAGTGTGCACTGCTCTACTGTAGTTGTTTGACTGTATGTCCATGTAAGAAAAACAACTATTACCAATCAATATGTCCATGAATGAATCAGTAAATCGCATGTAGCATCTCCCTTTTACCTTTACCTAGACCATACTCTTTAAAATAGGTATTTACAGAGAGAAACCCAACAAATCCTACCATGAGCAGCACTAGGCAACAGTGGCAAGGAAAAACTTCCTTTTAAGAAGCAGAAACCAGTAGTAGTAATGATAATAGTAATAATTAAAGTATTAACTGCTAACGTAGCAATAAAGCTAATAGCAGTATAAGTAATTTCTAATTATAGCAGCAGGTAGATAATGGCACCATGTTTGCTTGCTACACATAGATTGTCTGCCAATAATAAATGTTTATCAAATAATTTCACACCACAAGGTAGTATTAGTAATAGCTATTACCATGGCAAAATCTGTTACTATTACTATAATAATAGATACAAATGTACTAGGTATTTTTATTAGCTTTTGCTTGAAGTCTTCTTAAAATTTTAATTTCATCTTTTTGAGCAAAGACAATGCTTAAAGGATAGGGCAAGCCATATTGTATATTTGTTGTATTGCATAGTTTAATTAGGAATTTGAATTGAGTAATTTGAGTCAGTCCTCAGTAAATACTGGTTACGATCCTTCCTCCTGTGTGAGTAAACCTTGCTAAAATCTACAGTGTTTTAAGACATATATGTGAACAGTTTGTAAAGATCTATGTCTTCCGTAACAGTGGGCTTAGGGCTGAGTGCCACTGAGAGTCTTGCGAGATGGACTAACACATTGTAGGTTTAGGTCTTTTCATGGGATTCATGCTAATTTATATCTGGTTTACTGGTAGTGTACTTGTAAAGAATTTTTAAAGATATTTCAGAAAAAATTGTAAAATGTAAATGTAATTTGTTCGGGCTGAGCCTGGCTGGGCTCCATGAGCAAAAGCCCGGCCACCAGACGCTCACTGACGAGCTCCCTTCCCAGGTCTGGCTCCAGAAAGGTGGCCCGGTTTCCCTTGTCCGGGCAAGGTGGCCAACTCTCGAACATTCCGATTCATCAGGGTGATTATTTTGAACCGCTCTTAGTCTGGCCCCTCCCCCAGGACCAGTTTGCCTTAGGAGACCCTACCAGGGGCTGCTGATGCGAGCCATCCGGTCCTTGTACAACCAAAGTGAGAGCTGTGTACACATTCTCGGCACAAAGTCAAACACATTCCCGGTGGGTGTTGGACAGCACCATGGCTGTCCCTTGTCTCTGGTCATGTTTGTGGTATTCATGGACAGGATCTCAGGGCACAGCCGAGATGAGGAGTGTGTCTGGTTTGGGAACCTCAGAATCGCATCTCTGCTTTTTGCAAATGATGTGGTCTTGGTTGCTTCATCAGACCGTGACCTTCAGCACGTGCTGGGGCAGTTTGCAGCTGAGTGTGAAGCAGTGGGGATGAGGGTCAGCACCTTCAAGTCTGAGGCTATGGTTCTCAGCTGGAAAATGGTGGATTGTTCCCTCCAGGTGGGGGGAGAGTTGTTGCCTCAAGCGAAGGAGTTTAAGTATCTCAGGGTCTTGTTCACGAGTGACGGGAGGATGGAGCGTGAGGTTGACAGGCGGATCGGTGCGGCGTCAGCAGTAATGCAGTCACTGTACTGGACCCTTGTGGTGAAGAGGGAGCTGAGTTGAAAGGCAAGTGAGAAGCCTGGACATCCGGAGGGAGCTCGGAGTAGAGCCCCTGCTCCTTCATGTCAAAAGGAGCCAGTTGATGTGGTCCAGGCATCTGGTTAGGATGCCTCCTGGGAGACTCCCTTTGGAGATCTTCCGTCCAACTGGGAAGAGACCCCGGGGTAGACCCAGGACGCATTGGAGAGACTATATATCTCTTCTGGCCTGGGAATGCCTTGGAATACCCCAGGAAAACGTTGCCAGGTAGAGGGACACTTGGAATGCCCTGCTTAGCGTGTTGCCATTGCGACCCGATTCCGGAATAAGCGGGAGGAACTGAACTATTTCAGAAAAAACTGAACTCTAAAGGACTTTCTTTGAAAAATATTCTATAGTTACGTTTGTGTCAAAACAACTTGGAAAACATTTTAGGTTTTGTAATCATGATCAAGAACTGAAAGTCTACTGACAAAACTAAAACTAAATTCAGTGTGTCAGGGCAGCACAGCACACACACTTCAGAGATTCTCAAAGACAAGTCTTTCAGGCTGACCTTTAGTGTCCACTCATGTAGCAAGGTAAACTCTGTATGAGAGAACAAAAACGTTACTGGAAATGTCAATTAAAAAATCTCCAGCCCAGTAACTAAATGAATGGTCAAAAGATGATATGCAAAGTGCTGCCTCTGTGTTAAAATAACAGCTATACTTTGTGTGTTTTAAGTCCAAGGCAGAGCAGGGAGCACTTAGTCTGCATCTCCAGGATTCAGCTGCGGTCCAGAGTGAAAATGGACAACTATTGCATGGACGGCCATGACATTTAGCTGACAACCCCAGAATTAAGCTGGAAAAAGTGTCATTCAACCGCAAAGTCTCCACTAGGGTTGGGTGATATGATGATATGTACTGTGAGGTAATATGCATTTATCAATGTCAGAGATTTTGTTATAGTGCCTCAATTGAATTCCCAAAGAACTGACCATGATAGAAAGTATAGCAATATTGCATACATAAAATTACACATACTATGATAGAAAATTCAATAAATGTTTCTCGTAGTAGCAATAGTAGTAGTAATAGAGGATGCAGGAAGCAAAAGCAGGAAGATGCTTCTATGCCAGTGTGCTGTATTTTAAAATGACAGTTTTCTGGGTTTCTCATAATCATAACCCAGTTGTGATGTTTACATACACCAAGCCAAAAACTGGGTTACTGAATGGCTGGGTTCTCTCTGCATGTTCCCTCACTGTGAATATCTAACAAGATGACAGACTGACTGGCTGGTAAGTGGATTAGGAAGATATACATACATTGACTGATATTGGCTAACTGACCACCTGGCTGTCTGGTCTATATTAAAGAGAATGATTCATGGCGATGTCATGTGGATCACAAAAAAGAAAAAGTTGAAAAAGTTCACTCTTTAAAAACTTGTAGTCAAGAGTCGAAAGTCAAGGTGCAGCTCCTGCACCTCGTTTATGGTTTATTCATAATGAGACTTCACACCCTCAACTACCAGGGACTGGACTCTCTGACGGCTCTGTGAGTGTGTGTTTGTGTGAATGTGTGTGTTTGTGTGTGTGTGTGAAGCAGAGACAGAGAGAGTGTCTGAGTTAAACTGGATGGCGGTGGATGCTGTTGGCTGCCTTTCAGGATGGCTGTCTATTCTGATGGAAAGGGGTGGCTGGCTTGTACTTGTCACACACACACACACACACACACACACACAAGCTGCTTGGTGGCTGACATTCTCTTTTTTTCACCTCTAATTGGTCCTCTGGGAGTTGTCAGAGGTCTCACTGGCTGTCTGCAAGGTGGCAACACATACACAAACACACACACATGTGCAGGCACACACACACTAACACAGCAATGCATCAGGAGAGGTAGGAGATGGAGGCGACAGAGGCTGAGAGGCGCTGTGATTGTCACCTGAAGGTCATGAACATTTATCACTGTTTGTGAAGACAAAGGAGGGGAGATTAGAGAGGAAATATCACATTGGCCTGCGCTGCTGCTCTAAACTGGGTAAGACTGCTGTATGAATCCTAACTGCTTTAATAATAGTCTCACCATGTTTTTGGTCATGTCATCTCATATCAACTCATATAAGCCTATAAATTGAAAAGGCCATGGAATTCTAGCAGTATTGTGCTGGCTACAAGTTATGGAGCCTTGCATGTGATTTGTGGAGCTCTCTGGTAGCTTTAATTCAATAATCCATTTTCTAGTTGTAAAGATTGAGTCTCAGCATTTTTGAATATATTGTGGAGTTTATTTTTGTGTTGCACTTGATGCACACAGATGTAGGTTGTAGGTTGTAGAATTATGATTGACAGGTCTGTTTTACGTGTTTCTATGAATGCTTCCTACAACAGCTTGGACAGATGTGTGACTTGCTTCATTGCCTTTGCTGGAAAAATATGGCTGTTGTTCTGGAATGCTAAAATTTCTCCATAAACTGCTCATGCATACACTGCTGTTGTGCAGTATTGAGCAGCAGCAGGTAGTCTTACTCCGTAACTATACAACAAACTCAGTCTCTGAATATATTTAGGTATAACCAAGGACATGCAAACATGTGACATATTAGCCTCAACCAGATGTGTCCAGCCTTTGTTTTCCTCTAGACTTCAATTTTAAGTATGAATATTTTGCAACACTTGTTTGCTTAGTATTTAAAATAAAAACATTATTAGAAGTCACGGCAGTAAAGCAGGTTTCCAAATAAGATCTATCCCATATAAGAATATTGTTATATGCTGATGATGTTTTGCTGTTTATCTCCAACCCTGAAGAATCCATATCAGTTTCAGTGTCAGTTATTCAAACCTTTGTGTCCTGCCCTGGATATAAGATAAACTTTCATTAATCAATGGCTTTGCCACTTGGACATGGTAAGAATATACCAAATCTGCCTGACTTTCCATTTCCCTGGTCTACTTCAGGATTCTTGTACTTGAGGATTACCATAACCTGAAATGTTAGGAAATTATTGAAATAAAATTTCACACAGCATATCAAGGCATTAAGAGCAATCTTATCAGATGGATTTGCTGAATTCATGGAGGGTAGAATACATTTAATAAAAAATAAATGTGTTATCCCAGCTGCTGTATCCTATGCAGATCTTTTCATATCCCTAAGGAGATAGCAGAGACTAACAACTACAAAGTTCATTTGATGAGGGAAACAACCCAGATTAAGAATGAAAACCTTATAGTTACGAAAAGACAGAATTCTTGCGTTTCCTAATACTATATATTATAACTTGGCCTGTCACAACAGACTTATTCATGAGTGGGTTCATTGTTGTATGAAAGGAAGAGTGGACCCACTTGAGTCGGGGGGAAGTGCTCCCTTTGGATTACTGTCCCATCCCAAGTCAAGGGATAACACAATACTTCACACCTGGTATTAAAGTGCTGTATTTTGTTCCTGGTATGGAGAAGGACTGAGTGACAGTTTAATGATAATAATGTTCTCATGTCCTCTAGACAAGTTCAGAACACTTTATGTTAAAATATGTTTGCTTATCCTCAAGTGTGCAACTTTACCAGGACAAATGTCAAGCTAACACAGGATGCAACCCTGCTGGGACCAATCGAGAAATTCATAATTAATTTCACATTAAATAACAGTTTTATCTCATATTTCTCTAATAGCTTGCAGAGTAAAAAAAATCAGAGGTATAAATCGTAAGTAAATAAATCATAAGTAAATCACAAGTAAAAATCATAATATTGAAAGGCTTGTTAAATGACAATGGAGACCTTCAGAGTGTTTATACTGAAGATTCTTGGGAGGGGTGTATTTGGGCCACCCAATCTCTGTTTCTCAGACAACACAGGTCACCTCATGTTATAAACAAAAGATAGTAGATCACCATTGTGTCTTAAATATAAATTAACAGCTGGGACATATACTGTATACGTTGCTTTTGGAGTTGTCCAAAAAGAAGAAGAAGAAAGTTCAGGCCATGCTTAACTAAAGAGATTGGTACAAAATTAATAACACAGAATTTGTAAATATCCAGACCAGTTTGTATCAGGGCGGCCACCTAAAAACAGAATCATGGACATATGAAGGTTCAGGCTGTTAGGGAAAGTTATTTTTTGGCTAGAAAATGTCATCTATTTAATTGATTTATTTAAAACCTCCTACTGTAACTCAGTGGTGAAAATTCTTGGGATTTTTCCAGTGGAGAGGTTTAGAGCCAAGTTAAAGGGAAGTGGCAACAGCTTTATGGATGTATGGCAGCCTCAGATAAACCACTTGCCCTGAGATCTAAGCAATATCATCGAGAGGAGTAAGAATGCTTCGGGTTGATTTGCCTGACAACAGTAACTGAGTGATGGTGAGGATAAATGTGTCTTAGCATGACTAATCACTATTGTATCAGTCTGCTCTGTTTACTTTCAGATGTAATGGCTGCACTTGTACAGTTAAGCCCTTTGAGCAGATGATGCGCAAGATCAACTGCTGATGGATTTAAATAACTGTCAGAAGTTTCACTGATATTTGCACAGTGACATTCTGTCAACATGTTAAAAAGCTCCTCTAGATAAAAGAGGAAGCATAACAGATTATTTGGAATCTTTCCAATCCAGTAACCAGTCTGATAATCACACACAATTAGCCTGCTGGGGACTGAGCAGTGTTGCAGGACATAATCAGATTTTTCAGTGTAGCTGCTCTCCAGCCCACGGACTACATTCCTGTGAATTACTTTTTTCCACTATGTATAAGCATGAATACCTTTTGAGGTTTCTTTAGGTAAAGATTAGACATATTTGCATAATTATCCTACGTGACAAAAATGCTACTACACTACAAAATACTTCACTACATTAGGTACTAATTACTACCTAATGTATCTTTTCTGTCAGTTGACTTCTATGGTTTTCATACCACTCTAAAATTATTTGAAATCCCAGGATGCCTGAAATGATAGGTACATTATAAATTATAAAATGTGGTATTGTTTGCAGTAAGGCCAAAACATGCAAAAACAGAGGTGCAGTCAGTTATGATGGTCAACTGTTGAATCTTTTATTTTTCCTTGGAGACTTCAAACTGTTTTGTGATGGAAAAATATCAAGCATCTTTCAGAAACTGTATGTCAAGGCTTTCCTTTTAGACACTGCAGATGCATGCATCTGTTGTTTGACTGCTGAAAAGTTAATACACAAACAACCAAGATAGTGGAACTAGGAAAATGTCATAGGTGGCTGTTTATGTCATTTTGTGAGTTACACTGATTACACTGAGACAAAGAAGACTGCACTGAAAGTGAATGTGGATGTGACAGTTAATCTGCCTCTATAGGGCTTGAGCATAGGCCAATACAACAGTGCTTTTTAGGAGCATTTTGGTGACTTTACACACACTCAAACAAACACTAGAATATCTAGGTGAGGAGGGGAAAATCCCTTTGAACCGGAAAACTTGAAAGTTCCAGCCTCTTTCACGGCATGATAATGGAGTGATGAGGCTCGTTTAAAAACAGAGTGAAGGCGTCCAGCCAGAATCAATCAGTCTCCTGTGTGTTCTTCATCTGATTCAATTAAAGCCTTTTCATAAAACACCAACTTAATGGGACTAATGCAGTACAGACACAGAGCAAGACAGAGACAAGGAAGGGAGAGAGAGATGGGAAGAATGAGAAGCAGTGCTTTGTGATTCATCATTTTAAGGCTTGAAGAACAGCAGTGGCTTACTGAAATAACTGGTAGCTGAAATACTGTTTGAGAATGTGTTTAATGCTATAGTGTAGTTCGGTCCAATTGTGTCAGGACTGAATGTCTTAATAAAACATAATACAAGAATAATTTTGGTGTATGCTTTAATTAAATGGAACAAGGCGGTTTCATTGGAATGTAGGACTTCAGCCACACTGGTGACTGTATAACCATAGTCATGTTGTGTGATGACAGCTGGTTGAAAACCACTGTTGTATGTCAGGGCTGCACCCTAGTGCTGAAAATGTGAACTGATGTGGTGGCTTATCCCTCAAATCAAGTACTGCAAGGCCAGTACACAATAAGCACAATTACATGATTATTCTTTTAATTAGTCATTTTAATAAGTCCATTCAAGACCATGTGTGTTTCCCCTTGATGAGCAGCATCAAAGAAATGCTTTCTCATTCTATATTGTCTCAAAGTCTTCCTGAGCCCTGAAAATGTGACATTGATCTAGTGTGAACAAAATGTTGTCATGCCATGTCACCAGAATGAAATGGGTTGTATTTGTATGGAAAGTAGCTCAGATAAAAAAGAACATTAGTTTTGCTTGTTGCAGCAAGACACTGACAGTGCTCTGTGTGGGAAGATAAAAGCACATTTCCTTTCAGTGTTGTAATTGCTGTGTAAGCGTTTCTTCCATATCCTTCAACATGAATGTGTATGGATTTATTGATCCAGTGCAGTTTTTACGTGCACAAAGGCAGTATTTGGATGGTGTTTTTCAGATGCTGCAACTATTAAGTCAGTGGTCAGTCTTGATTTTTGAGAGAAATGTTTATTTAAAGCCAAGACCATTTGTCTCTCTGAAAAGCTGCACACAGGAGAGAGAGGAAGATGTTCTCACACTGTGTATGTAGTGAAGGATCTGTGTTGTTGAATATTTACATATACCTTAACTACTGGTATAAAGTTAAAATGACACGTTACTTCCTTGTGAACACTGATGAGGATGCCCACTTATATTTTCATTTTATAAAGTATTCATCAGTCCCTGAACTTATACTCTTGGGAACATAAAGAATGAAAATTCAGCCAGTCCCATTTTTTAAAAATCCCTCAGATTTTCAGAAAAAATATTCCAAATTTGAGAACTGTGACCAAGGTGACCGATTCGTGTGTTATCAGTCAGTGTTCACACGTTGAGTTTTATATTTTTAAAATCTGGTATCTTTAAAGTATTCACAGCTTGTCTACAAATTCATTGTCAGTGCATTTCTATGTTCAAAACTGGCAACAACCACTTCTCCTGTGGGGGACACAGGGACACCGGCGAGGTCACTTTTTTCTTTTTCATAGCACAGTATTACTGTTTCTTGCTGGGACCTGAAAATGGGAAATGGTTCTGGAGCATTATGGGTAACAAGCAATGATAATTCATCTCTATGATCAAAACCTTTCACATGGCACATAGTCATGTGATCCATTGATAGAATAGGAATAAACAGCACTGCTTTAAAGAAAAAGGCATCAGGCTTCAGCTTATAAGGAGAGACAGAGGTGAAGGACAGCAGAAGCTTAAACAATTAAACACGTTTTAATTCCTGAGACAGAACGCCAGAGAAGTTGTGCAGAAAGGAGGTATTCAGTATTGCCCTCATCATTACATGAAACATCAGTGAAAGTACATTCACGAATAATTCACTTCTCTCACTGCGTAAACACACATCTTGATAAAAGGCCTTTTCAAGCCGTAGCCTTCAGTAGTCATAGATAGTGAAGATTACATGTCACTTATCTTTCATATCTCTTAACCTTGTCAGTATCCTCTCACTGGTTTCAGTAATGCTCAGTGGCTCTGCTGTTACTCAGCCTCTCTGTGGCCTTTTCTGCCTTTGTTGTGTTAATGTGAAATGATAGTCCAACTCTATTGCTTTTGTTAAACATCTTTCTCAGTGTGTCACTAATGACAGTACAGTCGGGTGGTGGGAGTGTTGAGTGCATTTATGTGTTGTCCCCTTTATGCCAGGCAAAAATAAATCTTTGCTTTCAGAGAGACAGCCGAGGTAAATGGGAATATTCAAAACGATCGGATTCAGCTGTGTGAATGATTGCTGGTTTAGTTTATAAGAACTCATTCTTGAAATGGCTCCAGCGTCTGACTGGAGTTCTTTTTTAGGAGTAGTTCTTGCAAGGTGCTTAGGCTGTTTGATTCATTGGAAATTTTGGAAAACTGGGATCAAATTATACACATTGATGTGTATATCATTTCCCCCTGAAATGTTAACACAGCCACTAAATCAGAGAAATGACTATGTCACATCAATTTACTATTCCTGATGTTGTTCACCTCATAGAGTGAAAACAAAGCTGTTAAATAGTGCTGGTCAGGCAATAACGGCTCTTTGTCCCCGTGTTGGTAATGTATAAACACCAAAATAAGAAGTATAAATAAAATGATCTACAAAACAAACTGTGTCAATCGCAGAACAGGTAGTAATGAAAACAATCAGGACCTCTGTGACATACATGTGAAATAGTCTACCTCAGACTCAACACTTCTTCTATACAGTCTTAATAAATTCAATATAATGTTAATTTCTAATCATTAACATAACTGATCGAAAAATAGCAAATAAGTAGAAGCCATCAATTGCATCAAACATAACAAACAAACAACGTCATTGACTTAAAAACTTAAAAGACTCATATTTTAAAAAAATGCTGAGTAGGAGACTGCTATGGATCTGTATCAAGTTTACATAATACACTACTTATACAATCGCCACCAGTATTTGTGCAGTCCTCCTTTAATTTTATATGCATGTGGGAAAGAGGTGCATTTCATATAAGCTGCTCTGAAATGACAGGGAAAATGTGATTTCCTTTGACTCATCTTCTCAAAATGCATCAGACATGAGTTGCAAAAGGTTCGGGAAGTCAGATGACCTACCACTAAGACCAGCATGCTCTCTAAATGATGATTAAACAGACCTCCCATAAAACATGACCCCATAGTTACATTTTATTGTTATGTGACATTGAGACGTTCATGTGAAACAGAATCTTTTCAGCCTTTTCAGCAAATGTCCACAAACGACATGTGTGGGACACTACTGTTCATTTCCTTTGTGTTGTTTAACAGACTGTTTTAACGTTTTGTTCGTTTTATATCCTTAATCGTGTGTTTATTATTATTACTGCGACAACGAATGTCCTCTAACTTTATTGTTTCCACATTTAACCAAATCTTTACCATAGCAATGTCACATCAGGAAATAGCTAATTTATTATGTATTTTTCAACAGTGAGAGTTTATCTGCAGCATACCTCCTGCTGCTGTAGTGATGCTATTTAAGGAAACACACATCAGGGATTTCTATGGTCATTTAAATTGGTGGACTTGCTGGTTTTTATCAGTGGTTTTTCTCTTCACCACAATATGATTTGTATACATTTACAAATCAATAAACCTCTGTACTCCTACGTAAAGCATTTCAGAAACAAATCCATAAACTTCCCTAACAATGCAACATTATTAAATCTGGACCTCATCTCTGTTTCTCCCTCTCCCTCTCTCTCTCTCTCTTACAGCCATTTTCTCCAGTCCGTCAAAACCTGAAGGAGTATGACCAGTAGATCCATCTTACAATTCAAGGTGATCCAGCTGGGAAGATAGAACATTTGTGACCTGTAGATCTCACACTTCCTCCAGGAAAATGAGGACTATCTTACTGGGCGTCATATGGCTTTGTCTTGGCCTCTCTCTGGATGCATTGTCTCTGAGTGGACGCAGGATAGAGACAGTAGATGGAGAGGGAACTCAAACAATGATCAGAGGAGAGAAGCTGCTTAGAAGAGTGAGACGAGGCTGGATGTGGAACCAGTTTTTCCTGCAGGAGGAGTATACAGGCAGTGACTATCAGTACATTGGCAAGGTAAGAGTGGTGCCACTGCCTCCTGTTTTTTGGTTGACATTGTCCCATATGTCACAAAATAAAATTCCCTTGATTAGTTAGAAAGACTCTCATCAGTCATGTTTGCTCTTCTTTCCTAAATTGCTGGCTTTATTAATATGAATTTATGCTAAGGTTAATCACTCTTTACACATTTTGCTCATGACTTCTGTGCCTGCGAGCATAATGAATCACCACTGCTGATGATCATCAACATCAGCAAACTCTAGATAGATATTGCTATGTAACTGACATTACTGAGTCAGTTTGCTTTGTGATTCTTTCCTACTTGTGCTATCGGTACACTGTGTTTTAGCATTAGAATTGGCATTGTACCACTTGTGGCCACAGTGGCCATTGTTAAACAAAAGTACATAGCAGCTTTAAAGAAAATATGAGTCAAATCTGAAGTTTGGACCCCCCCCCCCCCCCCACTGTGAGGCCTGCTGATTAACTTATTTCCTACAGACAAACCAATATTGTAATTTAAAAGATGTTATCATCACAAAGAGTACACTGAACATATTTTTGGTGTATTTTAAGTGACTGTGGATGTGCCTCAGAGTTGTGTAGTTGCTGTGGAGCAGTGAATGCACAGCTGCTGCACCTAGACTGTCACTGTGAGAGGCTTTCACAGCACAAATAATGGATCTCTAAAATTGTTACAGTGTGATATTTTTGTTCATCCAAACTGTAAAGACTTGTGTTGATGTTTGCCGGTGACTGCACTTTGCATTACACATTCACCACGGAGAGGCAGAGAGGCTGACAGGAAGAAAATGGCAGGATAGACACCAAGACATAATGTGCAAAGTGGAGGGAATATATCAGGAAGGTGTAAAGTTTTCTCACCTTGCACACAGTGAGATGTCTGTACATATGTAATGAGTCCTGTGGCATCAATGTCAGTACCATCCTGTTCATATCTCTTATCTAAGCTCTCTTATTTTGCTCTCATTGTTATGTTGTGGATATATATATACGTTTTAGGCACTAAAGATAGATAGATAGATAGATAGATAGATAGATATGTACAAATTGTCCACTGCAGGAGCTTATCAGCCCATAACACATGTTTTCCATACTTTTAAATACCCTCTGAAGCTTTGGTCCTTGTTTCTGATGTTTGATGTTTTGATGGATGCCACCTTATGTTCATGTGTTCTTCACAATGACCAAAAAGGCTGAGAGGAGAAACATAAAAAATGTAGATGTTTCCATACTGGGCACAAGGTCTCATTGCATCAACAACTCAAGGAGACACTTGTTTGCTTTTCATTTTATTTGTCACTCATCTGTAAAGTAGGTTTTACACCATCTATATTCAGTATTTTTTGTATGTTATTCATATATATATCTCATAATCCAGATCAGAACTGTAGTGTAGACCAGTTTTCAGTGGCATCTTGTGCTTGACACATTATTTAAAATTCTTTTTTTCTGAATGTGAACTATCATGGTGAATGCCTGGCATCCTGGCATCTATCAACATACACAAGTGAATACAATGAACACAATGTGCCTCATACAAAGTGTGTGAAGAAAAAAAACAGATTTACAAAACCAGTCTTGTTTAAAACCTTCAGGGCCAAGAAGGTTCTCATCCATTCATTCAGAAGTAAGGCCCACAGTGAAGCTACACATGAAACATGCTGTTTGATGAATTATTACTGCACTAGTAATGAGGTGGATAATGCTCACTTACCTTGTGCAGAGATAGTATGGTTATGTAGGGATTTTCCATCTAACTGGCTGCTGTGTTTAATGTCTAGGGGAGATTCTCACTTGCAGGCCCATTAGTGGAGTTAGAACACAGTTACGAGAGTTGGTGCTGTGCTGTTTGATCAGTAGCCAGATGCCGGGAGGTATTGTGCTGCTCTGTATGAAGCCTGCTGTCTGACAGCACAAAAACAAAGTAAGCTTTGAAACAATCAAGAGTTTGCCATGATTGAGGTAAACACAGAAAGAAGCAAGACAGAGTCAGCAGACCTCTCCTGCCTGCTAGGGTGTTGCCTTCACTGCAGGGGGCCTGCTGGGTGCTTCAGATATGCTGTAGTGACAACAATACGGTTTAGAGACAGATTAGCAGGGACAGGGAAGTGTTTACAAGAGGCAACAATATGGTTAGGCAAACATTAATACCATGTTTTTACTCCTGATGCCATGGAGTGCAAAAATTTAAGGAGCATCTGGTACAGAATATTTATTCAACCCTGATCCAATTTATTAATATTCAGGTACACACCTTCACAGCAGGCAATACCTTTAGAAGCATTCTGCTCGACATCATCCTGATCAGACAACAAATAACAGCACGAGGACTAAGCTGAGTTCATCATACTCCTATCCAGCTCCATGTCTGGAAGACAAACCCCAGTTTTCAGAGTATTCAACAGGAGGCAAAAGACACCCATAGCTTTGTACCTGTGTGATGTGGTGCGTTCATGTGCAGAGCCGACGATGTTGATTCAAAATTTAAAAGTTAATGGTGGTCTAGTACAACTTGGATCTTATTTTCATAGTATTGACCATGGGTAATTAATTACAATGTACTCAGGCAAGCCCCTCAGGTTAACCATGATAACATCCATCACTGACTTTCTGCTTTAACTTTGACCTTCCATTCTTACCATGTGTGTTGTGCACCACCAGTTTTCTAGAGCATTAGCCCCTTTGAAACTTTAGCCGTTTATACACAGGGATCGTGCAATATTGGCGCTAAGAAGATCCTCGAATACGCCGCCTTTTCTCCTTTGCTTGTTTACACTGGACCACACAAAGCCAGCTTAATACCACCACACTGTGTGCTTTTATACAGCATTTCGGCATCACAGAATCAGAGGTGTAACACAGCAGCCTCAGTATCAGTCGGCGTCTGTTCTACCATGCCAGCTCTCCCTTTTATAGATATGTCATTCAGCTCTGTGACTTAAAGATGGGGTATTGTTGTTATTGCTGTTGGTAATCATTTAAGAAGAACATTACCCATCATAGAAAAAATATTTTCAATATTACCTTGCTGCAGGGTTTTTCAATAAAGTCCAAAATATCAATGAGCAGAAAAAACCTCACTGTAGTACTTAATGTGGTAGCACTGTCAGCATTAATATGATGAAAACCATAAGAGACAGCAGTATGGTGGACTATGGTAGCAGAGACAGTGATCTGGGACACATAAGGACTCCAGAAAGCATACTCGGCTCGGAAAATGTGCTGTGGTGAAATGTCCGCAGGCTTCGTCAGCTCGTGTTAGGTGAAAGCATGGAGGTGTTGCAGCCCTGCAGACTGACAGATCAAATCAGACTGAACACTGCTGGAGAGAAAAGGCAGCAAGGATCAAAAGGGAGAGGGAGGCAGGGAGGGAAGGAAGGGCACAGAGTGAGCAGGAAGAGAGGAAAGAAAAAGAAAGTAAAGGAGATGAGGAAGGAAGGGAAGGAACAGAGGAAATGTTGGTTTTGTAATGGGAAAAATATTCACAGAAAAGGTGTTTGTTGAAAGAAAACTTGAGAGGATGAGGACAGGTCGAACAAAAGAACAGGAAAGAAACCATACAGCAAAAAGTCAGCTATCAGAAGACAGGTGAGGGGCAGCAGAAAGAAGTATACAGAAGTGAAGAGTGAAAAGGTGAACTACTGCATGTCAATTTAAGGAGGAGAGGTAAACTCAAGCTGAGCTTCCACAGCTAAATAGAAACAGCAACATTTAGTACAGTTTCCTCACTGCTGCACGTTTGCAGCAGAATATTTAATACAGAAATGATGCAGTGAATAATGTTATTTGATATTTCAGTCATTAAATAATAAATGAAATCAACTTGGCCTGAGGTGCTAAATGAACTGTTCATTTTACACAATAGTTGAAGAGTTTTTATGTAAATATTGTCTGTAGTATAGCAGAACAGCATAACCTTAAATCAAGGACAAGCTGTAGAGTGGGCAATGTGGATAAAATACTTAATCCTTTATTGATATATTTTTATTTTGCAGTTTCAGTGTATATCATGATATTGTAAATTTCTCAACTGAGCAACTACTTGACAAATTTATATTACCTCACAGTTTGTGCTCTAATCCAGGTCTATAAAGTGTGCAGAAACTGGACAGATGGTCAGATATTTATCATTGTATTTGCATCAGTGTAGGTTTGGTAGCTGTCAGCTGATGAGCATAGTTGTCTAAACAAGTTTGATACATATGTCTTGACAAGCTTTTTCTGAGGCTTTCAGCCATGTCACATGCTCTTCATCAGTGGATGGAGTTTGCCCAGTTGTCATGAAGATTGCTTTTGAAGATTAATAGCTGTTATGATTTTTGGTACCTCTCCTCTGCTTGGACCTGGGGTTTGACAAACAACCCCACACTGTGTGATGTGGTTGAAAGCTCCAGAATGGCGTGAATGAACCCTGAGTAGGGATTCATTTGTCAAACTTGATGAAAACTTGAAGCTTTGATGCTTATCATAGAATTTTTATTTAGGTTGTCTCACAGTAAAGGTTTTGCATAATGTCCAGGTTACATGATGCTAAAGGGTCAGTTAATCTATATTACAAAGAATCATGTGTTTTTCCTTCTTAGTCTTGTGGTACAGTATCTTGCACCATGCAGACAGTTTTGGTTTCATGTGCAAAGCTTTTGAGGTATGTCCCAAAGTATTGTGGTGGCACCCAATACAAAGGAAACCCAGATGATGTGTTCACAGCATCAAAAAATAACATTTAACAAACTCAACAGCATCATCTCTTTCCAAAAACTGTCTCTGTTACTCTGGATAATCCACACACTGTGAAACTTTTAAGAGAGAATATTTTTTACAAATGAATTAGTCTCTATGAAAATGGAAAGAGAGCATAACCAGGACATTGCTTCTAAAATGACTCAGTGTGTAATGCACAGTAGTACCCTGGTTATGGTTAGGTTTCTGGAGTATTCTGCCTGTATTTTGCCCATGCAAAAACCATATGCTGTTGTCAAACATGTCTGGATAAACGTGTCTGCATTTCAAGAAACTGAAACTACTACTTTGGGTAGATAGAAACTGGGATACAGGGTGTCCTGGTGGCCCCATTTTATGCCAAGTCTCCCTCGACTACTGTCAAATAAAAATGCCCCAAAAACATTTTTATTGTCGTACTGGTCTTCCATTACTGCAGATAGGATGGAGAGGCTAAACCCAGCAGAGTCCACACAGTCAGAGACCAAACTGAGTTTATCCTCAGCTGCTCAGGTAACTCAGTGGGTAAACAAATGACACTGATTTGAGATGACATGAGATTTGCTGGATTTGGAGGAGACAAAGACACACCTGCACCACTGCAGACATTCAGAAAGTATTATTAGAATCATATATTCAGAGATCTGAATAAGGAGGTTTCTCTGTTCCATGTGAACATCATGTCCTGAATATGACAGTCTTCTCACCCCTGTTGAATTGGGATTTCACCAAAAGTTTGAGTTTGACATCTTAAAAGATTGAAAAACTATGACTATGAGCAGTGAGTGAGAGTATGTTTTTTTTTTTTTTTTGGTCATTTGGTTGAATTGATGCTTTAACTTAAAACCAGTACTTTAGTAAGAAAAGTCAGGTGTGTGACATTATCTGCATGTCCTTACTGCTCTTAAAGTTGGTGGTGTCAAATTCTCATATAGTTTTCATATGACATCCACCCTGCATTTGTGCTGCATTGTCACTGCACCTGCTCAGCAATCTGTTCAATAATTCTTTTGGCTCACGGACTCAGAAAAATAACATCTAGATTTTCCAAAATAATCCCTCTCAGAGGTGAAGAGAAAACTGCCCAGGACAGGAGGAGCTGGAAAAAATGGACTATGTGAAGTATAGTTCTTCAAAATGCTTTCATTGCACATCACTGGTTTGTAGAGACACTGAAGATTATCTGTATGTTTGACTCAGTGACACACGTTGAGACCACCCAGCTACAGCATCTGTTTCTGATGCTGTGTGCCTCAGTGACACAATTCTTCCAGTTCATACACCAGAACCAGGCAGATGAAGTGTGACCCATCCCTTCACACTGCTGATTTGCAGCGTTGTCTTGTGTGTGTGTGTGTGTGTGTGGTTAAGTGGGGGGTTATCAGCAGTAAGCCAGGAAGACCCTGAGGGAAAAAATTGCTTTTTGCTGTCTTTGAAAAGTAGTGCAAGTGTAGGAAAGTCTAATTATCCCCTCAGTCTCATCAGAGTTGTGCAAAATTGTGTTTAGAGTTGTGTAGTTGCTCCAAGAATCATCCATCATCCACCAAAACACCATGTCCACCCTAAACAGAGACTGAAGTTTTATTAAAACCATTATTCTCCACCAGAGGAATCATTTTAATTCAGTTCAGTGCAGTATTCCAGTATTTGTATCATATATGCAATTATAACACTCACTCACATAGAAGTTTAATGCTCGAGAAGATTTTTTGATGTTATTTTTTTATTTTGGGGGGTGGGGGGGGGGCATAGCTATCTGCACCAGTAAGGTGCATATTTATGTTTTTGATTATGAATGTAATGCTGCATTTGTAAGAGGAGCATTTTGTTTTTCTTTTGTTTCTTACAACAGTTAGGGAAAAGTCAGGGAAAAAAACTGTGAAATGCTCTCCACCACTATAACAAATGATCTTTATCCCTCAACAAAAGGTCCAGTGTCTGCAGTCTAAAAATCTGAGTACCTTTTAATTATTCAGTCTGAGATAAGTGTAAAGCCAAAATTTTTGTTTGTTTGCTGTGTTGCCCATGGTCATCCCAACGTCCCTTTCAGTCAACAAGTAAACAACAGTATATTTGCAGTTGCAAGGAGCAGTGAATACAGTGACTGTGGATCTTTATCTCTGTTCATGATTATTTTTCCATCAGTCTCTCTGGCTCTTTGGCTGATGACATAATCTTTGTGGCCTCTACAGAGTTCTGATTGGCTCAGTCATTTTTTAAACCACAGAACCAGCCATCAGTGAGCACAACAATAGAGCTATTTAGTTGTCATGGATACAATAAAAATTAACTATTTTGTAAAAAGCAGTCTCAGAGAAGGGCAGCACCTATAGTATGTTTGGACAGATCACGTATTAAAGGTACTATATGTAAGAAAGTGAAGTGATGTACATGTATGCTTTTTTATTGCCAATGTGTGAACCAACTGTAACATGACTTGTAACATGAGACCTCTCCTGTCTTTCTTGGTTACCTGTAACAGCCCATGGACTGATTTCTGTGTACAGGATGAATTTCCAGGAAAATACTGCCTTGCCTTAGTGCCTCTATTCTGCCCTCCACTAATGGAGTCCACTAATGTCAAAAAACAAATGGTTCCCAGCACAACACAAACCCAACACAAACCCCATGTAAGCACAACAAAAAGTTTATCTAGTGAAGCCCATCCAGCCAAAACTGGGGTCAGTATCAACAATATGCAGCTAGCTAACACAGACGTATCATATAAACGCAGTCAGTGTATCATGCAATAAGAATGGATTAGTTTAATGTCACTATACTGTGCTAGCTAGCAAGGTTGTATGAGTAACACTTTCTAGAAAACTCCTTGGTTTTTATACGATACAGGTGACCAGGGAAGTCAAATAGTACTCCTGCTGGTCATAATTTCGTAGTTATAGCAGCCGCGTAAAAAACTATTAAATTCACCCCAGAGCCTTTCCAATTTCTGTCTATTTTAATGCCTGTGCTCACCAGTTGCAGTAAGCATTTGTTTGGACAAATATAATGTGATAACAACAAAAATAGCCTGGCAGAGTTTAACTTGAAGAGTTGAGCATCTAGCCATTTTCCATGGTTTGCTGATAATAACCAAAATCACTCTAAGTTCTTACATCAATAGCTATGGTACTGTATCACAAAACAGCAGCTTAGGCATTCCTATTTCTTTCTGTCTCCCCTTTTAGTCACATGATACACAGGAGTGGTACTGATTGCATAACCATTGCTTTTTGATGACTGCAGCTATGATTTTGGTGCATGTCGCACTGGGGTTTGACATTGTTCTGTTGTCACAGCCTCCATTCCTGTTGCACAAATTCAAAATAATTGCTTTATTTTTGGGCCTAGGGTTCTAATTTTGAGTTTGATGACTTTGCCAGGCTTCTCTCATTGGATTTAGGATCTGTGATTGAGCAGGCTAAGGTATGCTCTGAAATAAGTTCTGGTTCTCCATCCAGATGAATTGACTCACGGTGGCAAGGGGCATTGGTCTTTGTTGGAAAATCCAGGTCATCCGAGGCAGGAAAGAGTTTTCCAGCTGATGGAAGAAGAGCCTGCATATGACCGCTCCCATTCTGCCCTTCACATTAACCTGTGTATCGGCCCTCTGTCTCCACCTGCATTGAAACAACCTCAGATCATCAGATCCACCTCTATTGTTTACTGTAGGGCAAGACAGTCTGGCTTTGTAGGTTTCCAGGCCTCCTAACCAGTAAGTTGGCTGAGTGGCATCAACTCAAATTGGATTCATCACTGAAGAGAACCTTACCAATCATCAACAGTCCAATCCTTGTGATCCTTTAGCAAAGAGTAATTGGGCCTTCCACAGTTTCTTGATGAAGGGCTTCTTCTGCCTTGTGGGATTTCAGACCAGCTTGAAGTCGTTTCAACTGTCTCTGCTGGAATAAGCTTCACATTTTCTCGACAGTACTACCTATTTTAAGGTCCTTTGAGGTCTACATTTACGATTCTTGACAGGAAACGACCGGAGTGCACGGGTCATCTCGCGGGGTAGAGATGCTTCCTGCCCCACCAGCGCCAGCAACGGTAAAGTTTCATGTTCGGCTTTGTTTTTCTGTGCAATGAACGGCTGTCTTGAGATCTCAGTTTTATTACCTGTCTCCCCACCTGCTACTTCTCAGCAGTGCCAAGATGGCTGCCTTGTGGCCTATAATTCCTTTGTTTTAGGTAATATGTGAGAGCTGATAACTCTGAGTCAAAATATGCCTGAATGTAAGCAGGAAACCACCCAGGGCTTCCTTGTATGCAGCTGCTTTATGACATAGCTCACTTATATACCCTTGGAATACAACTTACTTAAGTATGTCAAAGAGACATAAAGTATTATGTAATCAGCTGCATTTTTGTCGTGGTTCATTGTATTCCTTCTAGGTAATATATACCTTTAGTGGTACTAGGCATTAAATGAATAAGAAATTGCAGCTAAGTGTAAGTGGGTCTAATAATTTTCCATGACTGTATATTATATTATTATATGACCAGCAGGTACTGACTGACTCTGGCCACCAAAAGCCATTAAAAATAAGTATTTAGAATGTTACTCATAACCTTTTAAGTATGGAATAGACAGGCCTCTGAGAAGAGCTGAATGAAAACACTTCTGAGGGTTTCTGTGTATTGTAAACATCAATAGCCCAAGTAGACCTTAGACTTTTCTTTGCTTTAGGAAGCATAGACTTGCCCGACAGAGAGCATTGCTGAAGGAAAATCCTCTCATTGATAACCCAGCAAAACTCCAATGCTTCAAGTCTGCAGATTTGGATTGTGGAGGAAGAAGAAGAGGCTATGAGTCAGCAATTTTGTTTCTATCAAGGTTCATTGGTATGGAGGGTAGGAAAGTGAGTTTGGGCGACAGAAAGCCTGAAGCTAACTCCAGCTATTGAGTTATTGGTTGTGATAATACACCATGCTGTGGAGGGTGTAGAGTTTTAGCCTATACTTTATTTCTCTTTTAATAAAGTCCTATAATGAATTTGCAGGATTGCTTAATATGTGGAATCTACTTGAAAGAATGGGAAATATGAGTCTGGTGTTTTGCTGGATGATGATTGATCTATGATCCTTTTTATGTGTGTGTATGGATTCTACATATAAACTGGTTAAATTCACTACAGGAGAGAGAGACATAATATTTTCTCCTAGGTACCTATAAACATACAGCACTGAAAGAACTGTAGGTGGAAGTCTGTTTTCGTAGAACAATGACTTGTCCTCATGTTCTTGCAGAAGTGAAGCCTTCTATTGTTAAACCAGCGCCTGGTTCTGATTGGTCTTTAGGGCATTTTCAATGTCTATATTGATTACCACCAAACCTACAGTCAGAAAAATCTGGGAAAATTCTTTATCTCTGTGTTTAAAAAAGAGTTGGACCCAGTTTAGCTTAAATAGCTAAATCTATACAGGTCAAGTGACAGCTTGCCCAGCAAGCTCCAACACTGTCCTATCGAGAAAAAGTTATTATAACTATTGTAATACAACCAAGCGGGATAAATGCATATGACTGTAGGATGTTGAAAAGCCTATCTAAGACCATGTCACAAATATAGGCTTTATTCGTCGAGTATTATAGTCTATTTAGATTTCAAATTTGAATCATTTGAAAATACTGTATATTACAAAAATACCTTACTCATAATTAGCCTCCCTTGCAGCCACTGGCCTCACAGCAGGTGTGGGAGCTTGGAGGCTAGTGCTGTTGATAGAAGAGCCTATAGGCTAAGACCAGTTACAATCATATATATCACTGCTGCCATAGGGCCACAGGCAGTGTGCCTTTAAATACTTTGGTTTCAATGAGTCCAAGGCCTACAAGGATTTTAGATTTGACTGATATTCTTTATAGTTATTATCCGGCTATTTGTTTGTAAAACCTTTACTAACATTGGCTGTAATATCGGCAGCCACTGTAGGGAAATACTGAATCCTTTCATTTTGTTTGTATAGTCTGATTTGAAATATAGAGTAGATGACCCTAAAGTGTCTCTTGTGGCTGCCATTCTGTGTTGGTTAGTAAATGTAGGGGATGTAATGGTACAATGTAAGAAGTATGTATATAGGCGGCAGACAGCATTTCTGAGTCCAGTTTCATGGCATGGTAGCAGGAAGGCATTTTATTTAAAAAAACTAGGGTAATAAAAGTTTTCAAACAAAAAGAGTTTCCATTTTAGGGTTAGGGCTCGTTTACATTGTGTTAGAGCACTGGGGTTTGTCACCTGCACATCAGTAGGGAAGGAGGCTAATATAATTTGGGGATATCTCTATGAGAGTGTCCAAAGACAAATAAAAATGAGCCCAAGCATCACTTACATACAGTCTCACAGTATAATAAATATCACACACACTAACATGTATCTACACATCAAATCTGTAATTTTATCTCTGCAACTGTGCCACAACTACAAAAAGAGCCTAAAAAGTACAGTATGTTTATCTGCATAGAATCTAATGAATCAGATTCAGTAGGTATCACTTTAGGATTATCGCCACCGACGCCATTGCACACACACACACGCACGCGTGTACACACACACATACACGTAATCAAAGGCCTAGCCTTACACCTGACCTGAAGGAGTAAAAGCATGGATGAAGGGATGTGAAGGTGAAATAGCTTTAAGTCATTTGAGGTCAAGAGATACAGACAAAGAAAGAGCGAGGAGAGTGGAGCCGGGTTATTGCTGGCAGGTGTATTGTGAGTAAAAGTGTTAGGATCTCAGCAGCAGATCCGATAGATGCTCTTCATCTTTCCAGGAAAATACAAACTCTGGCTTCGCTGCTCACTTTCATTTCAGCCACAGTTTTGCCTCTCTGAAGATTCTTGTTTTGTTTCTCAACTGAGCTTGACTTGTGTCTTTGTGTTTCTGTCTGCTCTTCTTTGCTCTATCTGGCATAAACTCTGTCATCATCATCCACTGGCTCATCCATCCTTTCCCTGCATGCATGTACTAATTGGTTGCTAATTTCTATATATAAATGTAGGGGGAGCCGGCCTTTGGAGGGCTCTTGAATAAACTGAGGTGAATATAGATGGTCAAATGACCATGTGTCTGTTTTGTCCATCCAGTAAAGAGATGTCAATTATATGTGTTTAGCTGGCACAGGAATGAAGAGCACTTGCTCACTGCATTGATTATCATGTGAATAGTTTCATTTTTGCCTTTTAAAATTCTGCAATTTCCTCAAATAGCCAGGAGTAGTCTCTACTAAACATCTTCCAAGTTGTGCATTTGAGGGGGATTTCTAGCAGTGGATGAATCCACATTTTGTGCATTTAACTACTCTGCGCAAGTGCATTATAGGCAGCAGGATGGCGCTCTGGCCACTGTGACTTCATCTCATTGTGTCAGGAGAAGATCTTGGTCAAGTAACTTTCAGTAGGAAATGTGAAACTAAACTGCATACTTTTGTCTTACCAAAAACAACGCTACACTACTTGCTTTGCTCTCCGGCTAGATAATCGCTCGATCTATATGGCCACAAGAGGTCGCCAGCCAGGTGAGCAATCTCTCCAATATGATGAAGGTTTCTGCAAATACTGTATTTTATAAAATCTTAAATTGGTGAGATTCTGAGAATGAAGTCATAGTTTTGGAGGGAAAAACACACGATATAAAAGAGAGCAACATTGTGATTAAGTTGATTTTGTTTATTATATGGTAAATTAAAAACAAGATTCAATATATAATGGCATGGCTAGTCTAATAAATCTAGAAAGTATTATACTGCATTCTTGTGCCAGCCATTACAGGATGCAGTAATATCTTTAGTTCTGTTGAAACTGAGAACCTTTAGAAAAATGGGCTTTAAATCTACACTCAGTGCCTGTAGGCATCACTAATAAACGAAGCATTTCTGGAAGATTTGAAATTAAAACTTGAAAAGTCAGAGAAAATACATTTAGAGGTTTTAGAGATTTGAGGACTGAAGATTTGTGCCCTTGCAGGGACAATGAAATATGTCCGTTGAAGTTCTAAATGCTGAGGTCTGTTGGTAACAGCCACCAGTGGATTTAATTTCATCTACTTTAATATGTGTATGTCCTCTGCAGCTCCAGCTGACCAGGACCATGGCAATGTATTTAGCCAACATAGTTCTGGTCCGGGCGAGGGCCGTACTCATCTTATTATCGACGAATAATGGCGACCTGCACGACTCATTGGCCTGGATCGTGTGTGGAGGAAAAGGCTTTATATCCTCGAGCCAGCGCGGTCACAAACGGACG
This sequence comes from Lates japonicus, assembly GCA_033238685.1. NCBI lineage: Eukaryota > Metazoa > Chordata > Actinopteri > Centropomidae > Lates > Lates japonicus. The sequence continues at coordinate 1,502,879 of BRZM01000048.1, forward strand.
GGTCAAAAGCCAAGAAGCTAGAGACCGAAGCCCACTGGCCGTAAACCTACGACATCAATGATAGCTGAGCCTGTGCCCAGCAAAAGAGCTTTACACTGGCAGCGATCTGAGAGGTCTTTATTGCAGGCCCTGGACTTTTTATCACGAGAAGTGGAGTGGATTTCGATTTAATTGTGAAATAATGTGTCATTTTATAAAATGGATCTACTGGTGGGGATAACCTGATCTTGTAGAATAATCATGTAAAATGTGCATCTCCCCAGGTACGCTAGTCATCCGTGTGGATAGCTAGATGCTGATGACAGTATGCTGGAATAGTGCTAAACTGGTCTATAAGATCAGCCAGGGACACGTATACTTCTCTCTGTGGACTCAAACACAGGTATGCCAGAATCATCCTTTAAATCTAGTCTCTGTTATAGGTAATGTTGTAGCTGTTATATACATTCTATATTTGGTAATTACCCCAGTAAGAGAGATCTATGCAGATAAACAGCAGTATTAAGCCTTGTGAATGGAATGTTGTACCTCCTTTTATATAATCCAAATTCATTAAATTACAAAATATACTTAAAATATTTTTAAAAGTGAATTTATTAGATATAAAATAAATATAATAGATATACCGGAGGTTCCTATAAGTTGAACCTTAACTTATAAAGCTGCTTTTTATCCTAAGGTAAATCTACAAATGCAAAAAAAAAAAAAGCATAGAAAATGTCTGTAATGTAGAAGAGGTAATGCTTGTGCCTTTTATAGTATCAACCTAAATAAATGGTACTTGAAGGAATTATTTTTATTATAAGCCGGAGGGACATATATACTGTATGTCTGTGCAATAATGTCTAGTAACATCTTGACATTTTGGGAAATGACAGGAGTCTCTCGGTCGGGTTTAGGATAAATACGCTACAAAACTCTATCTCTGTTATACAAAGATGAAACTTATCTGAATCTGAGTGCAGAGGGAATTACATATCCCAAAAGGGATGCTACTAGGCTGTTCTTTACTCTGTATAACTAAAGCAGACTTTCAAGCACTCCAAACTCCAAACTCCAACCACAACCTACATTAACAGGAGCTACAGTAACTATGAAAACAACATAAAAGGGGTGTAGAATTACTAATAAATACTGTACACAATACTGTGTGTGTACTGTCTTAGCCAGCCTTATTTATAGTTCAGCTTGCATTTCATTTATAGTTGCTGACTCTTTAAATTCCTCTTACTAGTACCACTCTTTTCCATCCCACCCACTATATCCATTCTGATCAGGGTCTAACTGATTCCATGGAGGCCATTTCCCTCCACCAGTATCCATACCAACAGTAGAATCACCTGGGTGAACAGTGAACCAGGTGCAGGGATAGGATGCCCGCTTTGTTGTGTTCCCCTGTCCCATTTTGTCAATACATCTGTTTTCTTCCGCTTGAAAGAAGCTGAAAAAATACTATAATGAAAAGCGCAATACACCTCAGTGTACCTCTACTCCTGCATATATTTATGTTCAGAGTTCATACTGGAAAAGAAAGAGGAAAGCCGGGGTTTGTTGTAACGCTCACAACATACGGAGAAACACAGTCTAGCCTTTCGCTGATCTTATGTAATTTCTTGCAAAAGAAAGCAAGCCAGCCATCCATTTTAGATAATCGCACAGTAATCTCCTCTCTCTCTGCCCATCTGCTCTGTTTCACTAAATAGAGGAGCTAGGCCATGGCTGATTACTGGCTGGATTAAGGGCAATGATAGACCATGGTTCTGATGAAGAAAGTGGAATGGCGAGAAAATTGCCAAATAGTATATCTGTGGCCTCAAGGAAGAACAATACCTAGAAGCTAGTTTAACTGAATATATGGTATGATGCCCCGAAAAGAGTGAAGTTGTGAACCCATTTAGTTCAACCAAATAAACTTGTGCCCCTTTATTAAAAAAGGCTGCACAATAATAATTACAAATCCAAACTTTCTATTTTAATGTCACATAGCATGAGGAAGTTTTACAGCAGGGCACAGGCAAGTTGGTTACCTTGCTGAGGAGTTGGAAATGTCTAGCCCAGGGCCCTGCAGTCTTCATCCTGACAGCTCACTGCATGCCTGGCTCCTCCATTTCTCATAAACATATTTAAAACTGATCCACTGACAGAAAAAGGCAGAACATGACTGCTATTGTGTTGTGTAGGCAAATTTCTGATGAATATGAGTGTTTACTGCAGTGATACATTGCTTTTCCTCTCACTTCTACACAATAAAAGCCACTTAATGTTTTGCCAGTTTAGCACCTATTGTTAGGCTGCAGCAGTAGAAAATGTGAGGCTGTTTTCAGTTAGATAAAATTACACTGTATTATATGCATGTATCATTTTCTCTTAATCCCCTTGTGTGTGTGAAGGAAATCTGAATAAAACATGGCAATGGTGGACCATAGATAGTATATGAATATGAATATTTAACATTAAGTACAGATGTATACTGAATAATCATTTGAACAGGAACAATGTTTTAATTTAACTCCATGTTTTGGGCTTCTTTTTATTGGGAAAAACCATGCAAATTCTACAAACAGTCAGAAGTCATCCAAAATTAATTTTACCCACCAGATGAAAAGTAGCCCAGAACATAATTTCGATAAAGCAGCAAATTGTCATTTCTGTGTTTCTATTTCTGAATGGGCTAAACAAACTGCATACTGTGTGTTAATTGGTGAGATGTAGAGGTGTTGGTAGTAATATTTCTTACTTTGGACACTGCCAACTTTAGCATGTTTGTAAGTCTGCTAAGCTAGGCTAAACATGTCCTAACTGCACTTAATTCAGAGGTTAATTTAAATTCACTTCTGTCATAGCTGTACCTGATTTTGTCGGCAGAGCATGTGTAACAAGCTGTGTATTGATTGGAAAAACATATCAGTATAACAGATGGAAGCTTCTCTCAACCACCCACAAAAGAAATAAGAGCAACATACACCTGTTCTGGTAGAGAAAGTCAGCTTAATCTCACTGTAAGAAACATTTTAACTGGAACAGCAACTCCTGTGATTGTTCCTGGAGCTTATGAGGTTTAGCATGATGTAGGATTCTGGTAAAAGAGGCCTGAAGATGAAGGCAAAGCATTGTGAAAAGAGAAAATGAAGAGAAAAACAAAAGAATGTGTGTTATTTTTGTTCAGGTGTGATCCGAACAGCCCTGGGTCCTGACGACATGGACCGTGAGCAGAGGGAGCACTACCAGGTGGTGATCGAAGCTAAAGATATGGCCGGACAGAGAGGAGGGCTCACAGGGACCACAGTGGTTAACATCACTCTCACTGACGTCAACGACAACCCTCCCCACTTCACTCAGAGTAAGTCAACAGCACTGAAGGAGGACAGATTGCATCCAAATGATGAAACACTGAGTCACACACACACACACACACTAATTATGGAATTTAGAAGCAAAAAAAGTTATGTTTTTCCATACCTTGTTAAATATGAATTATTTTTACCACAAAAAAGCATGCATTTCTAGTAAAGCGTCTGTGAGATTGTTTCAGTTAACCTTTAACACCTACTGTAAACTTTAAATTGAACAACACTTGGCTGTAAAAGGAACAGAATGTGGAAACACAAGTCAAAGAATGAATGAAATGTCACAGAGTTTATATCCACAAATCAAATTTCCCCTGAGGAATCAATAAGGTGCTGCATTCAAATGGCAGCACAGGCAGCATTATATTAAAAATGAGCACTAGAGGCAAAGTCACAGAAACACCTTTAACACAGAACAGGCCACCTCTGAAAACATTTGATATTTTACCACTTAATGAGAAAAATATGATTTAATGGGTTTTACAAGAGCAGCACAATGTGTTGAGCCATTGTGTGCAAATCTTGGCTTGTGAGTGAGGAGGGAGACAGCTAGTTTTATTCACATACAGAGAATGTGTTACCTACTCATTACTTATGTAATTGGAGCAAACATTGTTAAGATAATGGTGCATGAGGGAGTTTCTCTTTGCTGATTTCACTTTTCTGTTTCTGACAGCTGAAGAGTGTTTTAAGTCATGTTAGTTCAAGTTGCTGTCATTTTAAACTCAGTGAACGGTCCACTGCAAATCTCAGATGCTGAAGTTTAGGTAGGAATGTTTGTCTTGTCTCCATAAAGCTCATCATCCCTTAAGTTTTTATTGAGAACTGTTTGTAAGGAAAGTTTTGCGTTTTGCCTGTATATAAACATGTAGGGGTAAAGGTTAGATGCTTTCAGACAGTGAGCAGTTGAACAGTCAGCAGCAGCAGCAAGGAGAGAGAAGGCAGCTACTATTTGTCAGTAAATAATGTTTTAATGTGAATATGTTTTTGAAACGCAGTATATTAATCATGTTATATTGCTAACTACTTCTTATATTTTAGCTGTAGACTGCGCTATTTGGCTACATGATGTGAGCCAAAGGCAAGGCACAGGCTGATGCATTTGAATAAAATAGCTGTCAAGGGGATAGAAGGTGCTTTTGGGTGGGAATAGCTGTTGAGACAAAGATGGTCAGGGTTAGGGAGTGGAGATGAGTGGTTGGGGTTAGGATAACCTGTTGGTTAGGTGAGCATGATTCAGAGGTGTTCCAGCAGTGAGAAGGTCAAAGAGTTAAAGACACTGACGTATTCAAGAAACTGACAGTTTTCCTGATGTGTAGCTGCTTGTTAAGCTGATTTAAATGGTGGATCACAATATGTCACGCAACAAAAAAACATAAACACATTCATCGTGAACCGGAAGTTTCTGCCTGCCGCTGTCTTTTTTCTATTCACAGTGACTGCTCACATCCTTGTTACATATCAGTAAATCATTGTGCTCACACATCAGAAACTGCTATACTACAGACATAGCAGTGAACTTAATGAAGTTTCTAACTATCTCTGTAATTCCTGTCCATCATAGCAGGAACAGCATTCACCCCCAGCATGTTGATCCATTCAAAGTCCAGCCCTTACTGCTAGAGAAATCAAACACCTCCTCTCTGGAAAATGATTTCACCAGCTGTGTGTGTCTTTCCAGGGGAATTAGACCAAGGAACATTAATTCTTCCTGAAAGCCTTCCTAATTAATTAAACTTAATTAATCCATAATCACAGGAACAGTCTCACTGTAAACAAGTGGGCTTTGTACCAAGAAGCCCAAACTCTCTTAAGACCTCTGCTGTAGTGTAGTAGCTAGAGACAGGCACTGCCTATTAATGATATGCTCTCCAAATCTAGCTTCAAATTATAGATTAAACTGCTGCAGCTGAAGGCTGCACCTCATGGGTATCTTCATTAATCTGTAGGTTATGGTTCAGAATAATCAGCCCATCAATTAATCTAAATGATGTCAGGACATAGTCAGAAATGCCAACACAAGTTCAAAGTAACAAAAAGTTCAGTCCAAAAAGTCCAGTCAGTCCAAACCTCAAAGATCTAGTTTACAGTGATGCAACACAGAGAAAAGCAGCAGATCCTCACATTTGAGGAGCTGGAATGAGTAAATGTTTGAAATTCCTCTGTTTAACACTAAATTACTGGCCTCCTAACATAAACTTTTTTTAGAGTTCGGAAGACATGAACAATGGCATCAAACCAGCACGGCCACCTCCAATCCTGAGTTAATGCTTTTATAGAGTCAGCAGGGGCAGCTTGTATTACATTTCCATTAAGTTGGTTAGGCACGTTCCAAAAGGATGTTTAAACTCCAAGCTGTGGAGGACAGGGTACTGTGACCTGTAATCCCCAGTAACACTGCATTTTACATTTCTGTGAATGCAACTTGATACCTTTCATTAGTCTATCTAGTATATTTTCTAATGCAGGCTTTCTGTTTAACATCAGGTGAGACATCCCTGACCACATCATCAGGGTGTTGTTTTTCAGATTTTCCCTGACCACAAGACATTAGACAAGTGTTTTCAAAGGCTGTCATACTCCTCATGACTAGTACACTGACCTTGATGCGTAGAACTGATTAAGTGTCTCTGTAAGGTGACATGTAAAGTGTATTTACAAATAAAATGACTGTGCCGTTTTTCCCTCACCTGTGAGAGAGTGACTTTTCCTGAGGAGACTAGAGAGAGAGAGCTTCAGGGATGGAAAAAAAACAGATCATTTGAATACTAATTCTGGCACTGATTCCCATGGCAACAGATCCACGATGGTCAGTGCTAGTACATAAATAAATAAATAAATTTATGGATCCAGAATATTTAATTAATTGAAACTTGTGCTAAGAGTGAGAGCAGATTTGCCTGTCCAATTTTGCCATCTAATGTTCATGACAGGAACATAATATGTAGGTCTTCCTAAATGTGAGATCATCTGTTGAGTGAAGAATATGCCAAAGCTCAATTCCATGATATGAGCAACAGCTACTCCAGTAATGCAGATATATAGATATAATGCTGCACAGACAGCAGATGTAGCCAATCGTGTCATAGCAGTTGGCAGTGTTTTCCCTAAACAATCTTCAAAGGGGCATTCACCAAAATGTGTACCTACTTTACCTCTAGTTACAGACAACCATGCAGATAGATTTGGTTTTGGTTGGTTTGGTTGCACTGAATAATCCAGACCTCAGACTAACATGTTTCAGTGAAACTGTGTAAATGTAGTGAGTGTCTCTGGAAAAAGATGTTGAGGATGAATTTAGTAAATGTCACTGTTCTCTGACAAGATCAGGGCAAAGCAGGGAGGTGCCTTCAGGGCCCCAAACTGTCTGGAGTCACAAAAGCTCAGTGTGTGGAACATTTGGGAAAATGGTCTACTAAAGCACAATATAACCTGAAGCGACAAGGACCTTAATGCTGGCTCTGCATATTTAATACGTTTATTATTTCACTTGATATTATTCAGTTGATGTGGTGCATTAAAAAATCAATGATGTATCTTGGTCACGTGTAAATCAAATGACCACATTTTGTAACAGAAAATTATCATGAGCAATTGGAGTTTGTTCCAACAGTCATGGAATTGCAGATGTTCAAATTTGTACTGATGATATCATTTGATTTGAGAGAAAGCTCCACAGCACTTTCTATCACTTGATGTCAGCTGCTGTTTCCGACGTTAAGAAAGAACATTGGACCTCAGCATTTTAATCCAACATTCCCAAGATGTCTTACTTAAAATATGTTGCATTGTTGTTACCTTTACTCAGCGGCACAGAAGCTACATCTGTCAGAACTAGTTTACGTGATAATCTCACTTCAGTAGAAGCAGTGTAACAGTTGAAGTTTGAACGGAGCAACAGCTGGTGCAGATGTGATAGCTTTTCATCAAGAGGCTGTACCAGCATGTGGTCATATGTGCTGCGAGTGTGTGTCTGTGTGTGCGTGTGTGTGTCTATCAGCAGTGTTTCAGTATCCATAGTAGTGTAAAAGAAGTGAGTAAATTGCTGCTCCTCCATCACATCATTCTCTTGTCTAATCCCCATGAATTGACACGAAGGCAGAACTTCCTTCCCTTCGTCCTCTGGATCGCTGCGTCCTGTGCTCATTCATTCTCTAATTGTTTTTCCCTCTCCCTCTTTATCTCTGCCTTGGTCAATCACAGTCACTATATCAGAGTGTCAGGATCTCCCTCCTCCTCTCCGCCCAGCATTAGCACCCATTCACCCACTGCTTCCTTCTCCAGTGCAGGGTGCAAACGAGATCACCCTTGAATCTGCTGAACAGATTGCATGTGGCATTATCATTCTGTTTAAGTCACCACACACACACACACATATACAGATACACATACTTGTATTTCTGTCAATATAAGGAGCATCCATTGATTACTAATATGTGATACTGTCCCTCAGTCAAAAGGTCAGACACTGGTTCTTACAAAGGTAGAACACACACACAGTCATACACACTCTTTGGTCCACGCATGTCAGTTCATTTCACTTCACACCATGACTCCAATCAGCGTTGTCGGTGTCGGAGCCAAGGGACAACACAATCTCCAATCAGCCAGAAAGAAAACTGAGTGGAGATGAATTCTGCTTCTTCTTTCTTTACCTCTGGGCTCCTCAGGTTGCACCAGGCTCCCACCTGTTTGTCTTAGTATTTTGCTGAGACGTGGGTAAATAAATAGACTACCAAAGGTATTGGGATAGTAGAGTAAAATTGCTTTTGTGGTAACATTGTTTCAGTATTGGCAACCTATAGACTGTGTATGACTGTAGATATTATAATACTTTTTTACTTACTTGCCTCTCACTGGACAGTCAGCTGAGCAGCTAGCCTGATTCAGATACACATATATACATGTCTTATGAAGGCTATGAATGGATGTTGGCAGCTGCAGTGTGTTTTACCCTCCCCTGATAATATAATATGTGTGTACTATATATAAAATGAGCACATCCTTTATCTCTTTCTCTGTCTTTGGCTACACACACACAGAGAAACACACATAAATATACCAAAACAATGGCAGATTGAGTACTGTTTAGCTGCCAGAGTGTATGACACCTACTGTGTCTCAGCAGCAATAATTACTCACTCAACTGGTTTATACACACCACTAGATCTCTGAGATGGAACGTATGTGCACACTCACACACACACGCATACCCGCACACACACACACACACACACACACACACACACACCTTGAGTAAAGGAGGTATCCTGATATGAAACTGCCTCAGGTTCATATAGCACAGTGACATGTCATTTGCATTCATTTAGGTGTGTTTGTGTGCTTGGTCTCCATTCAGTGATTCAGAGGAGCTGCCTTTTTAATACAGACAGAGGCTGTTTTTGTTTCACAACGAAGGGGAAAGAGGAGGAAAATCTTAATACCAGGCCAGCTCTCCTCAGCAACAAACTGATGGTAAAAGACAGTGTTAGCACTTATTCCAGAGAACAAAAGGATACATCTCACTCACGAAAACTACATTAAAATGCTTTTTTTAATGATTGTCAGCAGTCTGGCAGAGAGACATTGTTCCAGCGGCTGGCTTCCATCAGCATTTACACTACTTTTTTTGGACTGAGAATGCTTCTTTTGTTCTTGCTGTCTACCTGTCTAACCTTCTTTATAAAGTTCTAAGACAACAGAACGATGTTTCTCCGTTCAGCATTTATGCTGTCATATGATTTTCTTCAAGGAGAGACAAACTTTCTCAATGTCTTTGTTTGAGTTTATGTGGCGTATCCATTCTCTGTCACTGGTATTAACCCTAACAGTGCCAGACTGAACTGGTTCTGTCACCATGTGAAAAGATGGATCAATAGGGTTCTTGATCAGTACCAGTCATTGTCTACTTAATGACTCAGGTGTTCTGGCTTTCATGTTAAGCCGGGTTTATTTGTGCATCTCATAACTCCAGTAACAGTATGAAAGGGCCTCACAGGGCCACATTAGACAAGACAGGAAAACATCTGCCTGGACAACAGCAGAAATCCTCCTAAGAAAACCCTAAAGGGAAAAATCAAACAAACCTTGAGAGGGATTACATGAGACAAAACCCCTTTCAAGGCTTAAAGTGCAGCAATAAGCAAATGACAAGGTAGTGGATTATTGACACAATAAGATATTGTAATACAGCAGAAATATGAAATATAAAAATGCAATTACTTAAGTCTCGGGAGAGGGAAAGACTGCGATGAAGCCACACCACAACAGCAGGAGTAAGTCTAAAGGAAGATACCAACTGTGGTCACTGCATATAGATGTTTTTTCATCAGTTTTTGTCACACATATAGATTACTTTCTGAAAGTATACCATACTTCTGTCCCTTGATCAAAACTAATGTAATAAGATAAGATAAGATAATCCTTTATTAGTCCCACAGCGGTTAAATTTACATTGTTACAGCAGCATCAGGGATTGAAAAAGATAGAAAAAGGGCATAAATACGAGTAAAATACCAGACAAGATATAAGCCAGATAATATTAAAAAAATATAAACATAAGAACAGTATAGACAGGACAATATTCATGTTATATTGTGCCTCTCCAACAGGACTACAGAAGCATCTTAATATATTCTTGCCATCAGAGTATTACTTGAACTGTTTCATCAGCACAAATAAGAGCCCAGAATTTTTATGGCAAACGCTAAAGCAACAATCTGTCGGATTTGAAAAGTCTTCACTTTAGCGCCATCTAGTGATAGGGTCAAGAGTAGTACTGTGGTCAACAGTCATGCATGCTGTAAAAACTCATGCCACCATAATGATTTGAAATATTTTCTAGTCATATTAAAATTCTGCACATAGTAACATTTAAAGAGTACCTCAGTAAAATGCTGCAGAAAAATGAGAAATTAAAGCACAGCAACAGTCCAACAGACTTTTATTTAGACAATAATCTTTTAGATTAGTTTATTATTTATTTAAGTTCAATTATATATATTGAATATATAATATATGAAACACAATTTTATTTATTTGATATTTAGTATAGACATATTTTATTTGACGTAGGTCATAGTTAGGACAAAAGATTTTGTGTCCTTATTTCTTGTTTGTGTGTTTGTTGTTCTGTTTGGTTGGGTTGGGTTTGGTTTTGCTAGGTTTGTGTGCTGTGATTTTGCTTGTTGTAGTCAATGATTGGTAACGGGTTCATGAATTCACTGTTGCAGTACTTCTTCCTCTCACTGGACAGTCAGCTAAGCAGCTAGCCTGAGACACGTATATATATATATATATATATATATATATATATATACATATGTTATGAAGTCTATGAAATGATCCTTTGTTGAATAAAAGTGGATGTTGGCATCTGCAGTGTTTCACCCTCCCCTGATAATATGTGTGTACTATAAACATGAGCACATCCTGCTCGGGTGTAACTGCTGATAAGTATTTTTTTAAAGGTATACATTAGATATTACTCAAACTATCTGATATGGTTGAATGGATTTCCCATTAAGATTGTGTAGATAGTGCAACATGAAGTGTATAAGTCGACTAACAGAATGTAATTTTCCAAATTAGACTGAGGGTTTGCTAACCAAATCAGAAGCCACATAATATGAATATGAACTCACACACACCACACAGAATTTAATACCCAAAGTTGTAATGAGGAACATCTGCAGCGTGGTTTGCATCATCAGTCATCTGTTTTGATTGTGGCCTATCACTTGTTTTGTCTTAATGCAGTCCTGCACATTTAATGAGGAAAAAAAAAATGTCTGGGTCCTGTAACACACAGTAACAGAACATAATTCCCCAGTGGTTTAATTTTCTGCAGCCATAATTCTGTACAATCAACATTAATAAGAAAGTCATAAATCAAGGTAAATATTCTGTGTGTGGGATCTTTTCATTATAAATACATTGATTGATTGAAGTCTTAACCCGTCAGGACATATGTGATGAACAGTTGTTCAAATTGTGATTGATTTTGATGAATGGTTATATTTATGTGAAATACACTGTTGTAACACACACGTAACTAGACTAAAAACAAATATGAATTGTGACATGTCACTGAAATGAAAATGTAATTACACCTTGGTCACAGTTCATCATACGGATGTACATAACATGGCAGATATGCAGCTGACTGTCAGTGGTGTTCTCTGTCTTTTCAGCTATTTACCAGTTCAGAGTTCCTGAGTCATCCAAATCTGGCACTCCAGTCGGGAGAATTCAAGCCACTGACAGAGACATCGGGAAGAATGCTGAGATGTATTTCACCATCGTCAGTGGAGACGGCATGGACATGTTTGAGATCTCCACTGACAAAGACACTCAGGAGGGAGTCATCACCGTCAGCAAGGTGAGAGGGAGCAGGTCTGAGCTATGGTCTCAGAGCACTAATCACATTCATAGCATTACATTAATATAAAAGCAAGTAAAAATAAACAGAGTAAAGTTTGCATCTGTTGTAAATAATCTGTTGTCTTCCTGATGCCCACGTTTCAAATGGGGCTGGCTTTTAATTGTCTTGATATTTTTCTCACAGCATTGGTTAAATCAAATTAATTCTAAAGCAGTGATTCAGCAGATCCCACACTTTGGACTCATAAGGATCCTGCCCACGTAGTCTGTTTTACACATACTGTTAAATATGCAAAGTCTGGGCATGCTTGACAGATGAAAGAAACCAAATTAAACTTATTCATCTTTACCTTCACAACCCTCAGTCCTAGCCTTTGCAGCAGGCACTAATACACTGGGCTGGAGCTTTTTATGCTGCTGAATTTTAGAAATGATTCACAGTGTCTTCACAGAGAGTGTGTTTACCGATGTACAATCACAATTGATATTTAAAAATTCTTTTGTTCCTCTTGCTGACACCATCTAAGAAAGTCTGCAGGCTTCAACAAAGAAGTAATGATATTCTGTCAGCAGGATACAAGATGAGGACAATATCCAGGATTTTCTTCAAGGAAGCAAAGACAGTGCATGTAGAGCTGTTCAAGTAAATCTGAAGCTTTGTTCTTGTTTGAAACAACCAATGTCACAGCTGATGTCAAGCAACAGATTTCATCAACATTATTTGCACTTTTGAAAAACTATTATCATTTGTCATGAGATTGAATCTGTCAGCTGCTTTATATCACAGTTTTATTAATGTTAGATTTTCCACTGTAACAGCATGTGCTGTTCTTTTCATTCTTTTATCATTCAGACAGTCAGTAGTCCTGATACAATAAAAGAGATGTGTTCTTACATTCCATAAATCCTGCCTTTGATGCAGCTTTTCAGCTATGAAATTAAATAATGTATTGAATCAAATAGTTCACTCAGTGCACTACAAGTAAATGTGGCATTCTACGTGGTTTCAAGCCCTCTCTTACTATGACTGCGCACATGAACAGTATAAAAACTCTTCCTTCTCCTATATAAGAATATAAAATATAATAGCATTCATAATTATCAGTGCCAGCCTTTGGTACTTTAGCCTGTCTATAATAAATATACAGTCGGTTGAAATTCAGCTTTGCAATGCAGTGTCAATGCTTTATTTTCAATACAATACCATCACTGTACCAACAGTATCAGTCCTCTGATATTACTCCTGTGTTTCCTGTGTTTTTCTCTTTGCCTCTGCAGCCTTTGGATTATGAGAAGAAGCCGTCGTACACAGTAGAGATCCAGGTCCAGAACACTCAGGTGGACCCTCGCTTCATTACAGCGGGCTCGAAAGACATGGCCACAGTTCGGATTGGTGTGGAGGATGTGGATGAGCCGCCGCTGTTCGACAAGGCTAGCTACCTGATGGAGGTGAAGGAGGACGCTGAGGTGGGCGTGGCCGTGGGTTCAGTCAGTGCCATGGACCCCGATGGAGCTCGCAGCATGGTCAAGTAAGGCCAAACCTCTGTCTGGTTTGTTTGGGTTTTTTTAATCTTTTAAAAATAGGTAATGAACTAAGAAGGAAAGAAAATTAACCAATGATAGAAAAACCTAGAATCATTTGACATCTGTGAACTACTTATAGACTTCTCAGTGTTCTTTTAGGAGACACTTTTAGATTTTAAAGACAGTTCCACACTCACTGGACATTAGTTAAATTTTTTTGTAATTCCTTTGACTGTAGCTTTACAGTGTTTTTATAACATTATGAGATTTTCCCATGGCGGTGAGCAAGGTTTTAGCAAACTGTAAAATCCAGCCTTAGTTTCCATTTGCAAACCACACTGTTTTGTGCTTTGGTTTGTCTGTGGGACTGAAAAGATACTGCCTTGTAAACAGAGCCCATTTATTATTTAAATTACCACCAACCACTATCATTATTTTCATTTAAAAAGAAGTAATATCATAAATGTTATTGAGTCTGGTGACAGCAGAGTGGCCAGATGGCACCAGTTGCATGTTTATATTTCTTCTCTAGTTTAGAAAAAAAATCAGGGCTCAGGTGGTCGCAGCTGTGTAGAAATTAAGAGACAAAGAGATAAATCCATGGTATGTTATTCAGGATGAGACTTTTCTGTTGTAGCCCCACTTTGCAATCCTGATGAGTCATGCGTTTTTCAGTAAGTCAGGTACTTTGCTGCTTTAAAAGCTTAAAATAAATTGTATGCATATTTTTCTGTCAGAGCATACATATCTGCTCAGTGAATACCATGTCTTTTGTTCTGCTGATATGTCTCCAGATAGAGAACTTTTTTAGCCTACAGCCAATTAAACCTTTTCATTTTAAACTGCATTCGTATTACGTTGTAACATCACAATTCTATCATATGGACATTTACAAAGCTAGGTAGCTAATTAGCTCTAGCACACTACACACCTTAAAAACTGTCACAGACTCAAATGTCAGCATCTGTCAGTTCAGATGCTAAATGATCCTTTCTCTTCAACAACCCTGGTGGCAAGCTACAGTTAGTAACAGGTTTTTGCATGCTCGGTCTGTCCTGCCTCTATTGGGGATCATCCTGCTGTCTCCAGTGTCAGTCAAACTCAAGACCCACTCAGAGAAAAGGAGCACTTCTGATATTACCTCAGACCTTATTTCTTCATTTCAGTAACAAAAAACAAGATGCAACAAGCAAACAAGAAAGAAATAATAATAACTTATATCACTGATGACAGGAAGCCTGTTCAGGCTATCCTATTTCAAAGTTTGCATATCTGCTCTTTGTGCTCTGCTATTTTAGAAATCTCAGCAAAACTACATTGAAGTTGGATGAAGTTTGACTTCAAATGGACCCTGATTCTCTAAAGGCTTGTGAGAAGTTCTGCTAAGTCTGAAAAGGGAAACAGAGGGGGAAATTTGAAGTAGGTTAAAAGATAGGTGGTATAATGATCACTGTTAAGATTATATACCAAACTGTCTGTGGAATGTACGATTGTGTGTGAAAACTGCTGAGTACATACACAACAGAGACCTGCACCTACAGGCTATATTTAAACCCCATTGCCTTTCTGCAGCATTGTTTATCATTGATGGTTGGCATTAGGGAAGTTTGAGCTCTGTTGCTTTCCTGTTAGTAATTGTCCATTACTCAAACAGCATCAGTACATCCTGGGAATTGTCTGATGTTTACAAAATAAAATGGCTAAAGCCCTCAGTAATTTGCTCTGTTGCAGCGGGGACTGATCAGGAGTTACGAGACTGTTAAGATAAGTTTCCTCATCCCGTAGGGCAGTTTGAGTTATTGCCATAAAAAGTAATAGAACACTGCCATAAAAAGGTGGTGAGCAAACATAAAGAGGGATGAGTTAGGATTAAATAACCATAGTATAATAGTATGTAGTTGTGTGGTGTATAGGATGAGTTAAAAAGAAAGAATCACAGTGTATGTATGACGGTAGAATGAGTGTTTAAACAGACAGGAACTGTGGCGGACAGGACAGAGCACAGTTGGAGTCTGGAGTCTTTATTTCTCTACATTTAAAGCAGGTGAACTGATGAGGAACATATTCCAATTAAAACAAGCATGGGACCATGGAGTGCTCTTAAAATGATGTGTCACAGGGAGGCACACACACATACACACACACAAACACTCTGACACAATTCCAATTATTCCTGTGTTTGTGCATTTGTGTATGTGACTGTATCATCTTTTCACACTGTGTCAGTGAACTATTATTTTACTGTTGAGTGCTTTCTAATTATGATCCAGCCTGGATGTACTGAGGCAATGTTTTCTTTTTTTAGATTCATATATCTCTTTATGGAAAACAGTAATTAAGATTGAATGGTACATAATGAACTGCTGATAGCAGTTTGATGTTATATTTTTGAGTGGATAGTGAAACTAGCCTTGATCCAAGCACTGACAATCTTCATACACAGTACGATGAGCAGTTCCTGTTCACAGAGCAGTTTGCCTCCACTTTGACAGTCAGGCTAAAAAGACAGAGGCAAAGGCATCTCAGTTCTATTATCTATGGAGTGCTGTGAAGCTGTGAACAGCTGCATTCAGCAACTAGTTCAAAAATAGAGAACGCTCTGTGAGCAGTCCACAGACAGTGGCAAGAGATTTTCAAGTAGCTGTGATGTTTTGAACAGGCTATATTAAGATTAAATAGGAGGAGAGGACAGAATGCTGCAGCTTCCTGTGCAACACGGTTATGTGATTCCAGCTTGTAGAATATCAAGGTTGGATGTTGTACACGCTCTGCATTTTTTGTCCAACCTTATAAATTAAAATTTGCACTTCATTTTTTGGATTAGAGTTAAAACATATATAAATTGCCTTGCAAGTTGATGCCACATTGTGTTCTGACGTTTTTGCCAGATGTTTGTGATGAACTCCACTTCTTTCAGGTTCTCTCTCTTTTCTGCTCCTCCATTTTCCTCTTCAGGAGAACGATAATTCAGTACCACATTCAGTTTTTAGTGAAGACATGGGTTAATTAAGAATTAAGAATTTTTTGACTTGACCTGTTTGTTATTTACAAGTTCACTGGCATTCATTCAATTTACCATTAAATGCAGTTTAATTTGAACATTTAGGAACAGTTTGCCTTTTTGCCTCGTCTGGTCTCGGGGCTGGTGGCACACTTTAAACCACACAGTCCTGTGGGAAGCGACAAAACAGCTTCACACAGCAGCTCAGGTCCACAGTAAAGCAAAGTTTATGAGTCCACACTGCACCTTTAACAGGTTTACAGACTTATCTACAATAACTCCACACTACACCACATCACTTTTGACTCGGCTCTATCAGCATGTGCACTGCTCCATTATAGAGTGAGAGAAATCAATTATTCTCCTTACTGTGGTGACTACCTGGTGGGGATCCACAGATACAAGGCTTATTGAAGTTCATCCCACCCTCTGGCTTAACTTAGCCCTTTCTCACCATCTCCCTGTCTTGTTTGTTACAGGTACTCTATTGACCGTCGCACTGACATGGACCGCCTGTTCAACGTCCATCCAGGGAATGGCTCTGTGTTTCTGCTCAGAAGCCTGGACAGAGAGGAGACCGCCTGGCACAATATTTCAGTCATTGCCACTGAGTTCAGTAAGTCCAGCAGGGGGCAGGACTATTTGTGGATATGATGTGATGTATTGATGTGGAGTAAAAATGTATGTAACCAGAGTGTCTAAGTGCCATAGTCAGTCACAGTCACATATCACTGGGGGGAATTCAATGACAAGTGGTATGCCTCTAAATACAGTATCCAGGACTGGCAGAGTGGGAAACAGTCCTCAGTTACAAATACCATTTAGCCAAGTGGGCAGTTTCAGTCCAGGGCATGAGATACCCTCACTGCCACTCCAATAAAATGAGAGTAATGGAATTTCACTCACGCTCCTCAGAGAAACTAAAAGTGACCTTTAAAAGCAGCTTGTCCACTAGAGATACTGTTGCAGTTACTCTGGATAATCTACAGACCTAAACATTAACAGTTTTCACTGGAATAAAAATAACTACCATTAAATCTGACCTGAAAAGCAGGAATACTCTTTTGGAAAAGACATTTTCTTGTCAGGTTTTGCAAAAGTCACAAACCCTTAAAACAGAAAAACTACAAACACTACACAGCAGACACCATGAGGAAGAATATTTTGGCAGGTCAGCATACAGGGATACACTCTGATGCTCAAATGTTAAAAATGTCAGTGGTGAAGACAATCTAAGCTAAAAGGTCCACTTACTAATGATTCATTCACAAATTTAAAGAGTCCATTTTAAGTGTTTCTAAACTGTGATGTGTCTGTGAATATATAGAATGAATATACCCCTTCACACCAATACTTTACTTCTTTTTCAAAAAGAGAAGAGGAAAAGAATCAAGCCATGGCCAGCTTTGAGACATGCTCGTTTGTAAAGGAATGGTTCTGCTCATCAGCCAGTACATCAAAATGAGTAACTGAATACACAAAGCACAGGAAGATAGTTAATATTGGACTATATACATGTAGAAGGTTTTAGCTTGTTGCTCATCATTTTCCCTCAATATAAAAAAAACAACAAATCAGTCAGTAGTCATGTAGTTTTTGGTCACATTGTGTTGGACACAACATTCAAGCCTTTAATTTAAAAAAAACAAAAAACATAAGCCATCAAATAATTGTTTTGTTTAGTTTTTATTGTGTTAATACTTTTTTCCTAGTTTCAGGTTTCATTAACATCACATAACCTTAGCTTCCAAAAATAATTTGACTCAGGCACAAGTGTGAAATGGAAGCCTGATTGGTTTCCTAGCTTGAACTGAGACATGCTGTGAAAATTACAGGGCTTTATAAACCAACTGCTTGGACATGGGCTCAGAAATATGACCATTTTAATGTATTTTATTTTGAAACCTATTTTATTTCTTTCATGTTTTCATTTTCATCTTTTATGTTTATGTGTGAGCTCAGAGGTTAAAGAGAGAGTGTGAGGGAGCAGGAGGGAAAGAAGGGAATGTGTTAGAGCGCTTCATGTGCAGAGCAAGCGCTGTATGAATGTGTGTGTGAATGGGTGGATGTGACGCGTAGTGTAAAAGAGCTTTGAGTGGTCGATACAACTAGAAAAGCGCTGTATAAGTACAAGTCCATTTACCATTTACCAAAACACAGCAAAGAAAAGAACACTCTAGCTTCTTCCCTCATCACATGCTGACAAGGTGCCCTTAAGCAAGACACTGAGCTGCTCAGTGGGAGCAGTTAAGGTTGTACTGGATAGGTCACAGTGTGAGTGTAGACGTATGTGAAGGTGGAGCAGGGTGTTGAGTTTTCCCCAGCATGAAAAATTTCCTGTGTTTGCTTTCAGATAATCCTCGTCAGAGCAGCCATGTTCCTGTCTTCATCCGCCTGCTGGACATCAACGACAACGCTCCCACCTTCGCCACCGTGTACGAAACCTTTGTCTGTGAGAGAACCAAGGCTGGTCAGGTACTATACTCATCACTTCATATATATACATAAGTAAAAATACTGCATCAGGTAGATAGGCATTAGCAGTGATTTTTTTATCAAGCGACTGTGTACTAGGATGTAATAAATGTCTTCTTTCTGACTTGAGCAGGATTGAGCAGCAACAGGATTGGTTGTACTGTGACCAATCAAAGACGAGGGTTAGAGTTCTAGAGTACTTTGAATCATTTGTTAGCTGAAAAGGTGGATGCTGCTCCTTCTTCAGTGGTAACCTAATTAATGTTCACACCCAGCTACAACCTGACAATGAGTTGAAGTGTAGAGAATGTAAAGTGTTGATTAGACTAGATGATAAAATATGTATGTGACATATTGAAATAACAGCTGTAGCCTACTAACTTCAGCACATCATATTTTAACACAAGGTATTTCCACCAAACAAACTACAAAGTATATGAGCTTAGATTAATAATATAATGTACATGAAGATGTAACTGAAAGTTTCTAACTCCTGAAAATAGAATGAAGCAAATCAGCAAGATCATTTCACCAGAGAAAACTCACCATAGCTGAACTGCAAAACCAGGCAGGGCACTGAGGTGTTAGAGAGTGATGCATCTTTGTTCAGCAAACAATCTTTGGACGAGTGCAGACACTAGCTCAACTAACAGTTGAGTTTTGGTTTCTTGAAGTTACTCAGAGAAAAAGCATTAATTTATTGACAGCTGACATGGCCTGCTACATTTTTCATTTTTACCAGCTAAACCAAGCAGCGCTGTGTAATACTGAAAATCCCGTTATGTATATTTCTCTTTACAAATTAGAAAGGAAAATGAGAGACAACAGGTTCATTAAAAACTCGTTATTCTCATAGCATAGCAAATCCAAATATTATACCTGGAACGGATCCGAAATAGAGCAGATTATTGCAGCCCTTTCAGAGCCTCACCATGGGCCCATACTTCTTGTCTGTGCTTCCTGCGGCAAACAAAACAGTAATGACAATTTTAAAAAAACTGTAATTTCATTACACCCTGTTTAAACACAGATTATTTCCTCAGCAATGACCTGATTGTGACATTGTCTCAGTGTGGAACACTGAACTTAAACAACCTCCAGTTCAGAATCTGAGCCGGCTCTAAAGCCTGACCATAGCAGGTGGTACTGTAGCTATTGTAAACTGAGCAGGTAATCCCCTTTTATGAACAGAAAAACACAGTGCCTGATGAATATAGGCCAACACATCTCCTGGTTTTATTAGAAGAGTTTTCACATCAGAAGCATAAAATGCATCACTGTGATCTGTTTTAACTTCACCGAACTGCTGCATGAATCAGGAATGCTTTGTTTTTCATGGTTTTAGAGATTTTTAGATTTTTTTGTTTGGAGAACTGCTTTTTGTTTTACGCAGCCAATGAACCAGTTTAAGTATTGACAATACAGTAGATCATTTTTAATTAGCTTCCCCTCCTGCTTCCTAATTGACTGACTTTACAGTCAAAGGGGAAATGGCATTGACTTTGTTAGACCTCTGTAATACTGAATATTTTGTCCATCAGATATCTGAATTTGAATGCAGCGAACAGTGCTTAGTGTAATCATACTCTGCTGTAAGGCTCACACCACTTAATGTGATTCAAAACAAAATCTGTGGGATTCAACTAAAGTGATTGAAGTGGACAAGCTTTTACATGCATACATACTACACACACCCACTCACACAAGCATATGTATACACAAAAGCACACACACTTACCCACACACAGGGACACACAAAAATATATCATGCATGTAAGATCATGCAACAATATGTGGACACACACACACACACACACACCAGGTTAAATATAAGACAGTAAAACACAACTACACTGCTGATGCCACACACACATACCGCCAACATCATCTTGACATTCGTCATTATGGTAGCCTGCTACCATTGATCTCCACACATCCTTGTCATCCTGCCTCCCTTTCATCCTTTAATTCCTCTGCCCTTTCATCTGTCCATCAATGTTAATCATCAGTATTTATTCAGTGGATATCCTCCGCTGCTACCCTCAGGTACCGGATTTGTTCAGTGTATGTGTGCACATGCATGTGTGTGTTACTGGCACAGATCTTTGTTAAAGCCTTTAATCTCTCAGTTAGTTACTGCTGTTTGGTTCAATAAAACTGGGGTTAAAAAGAACAATATAAAATCATATAAGGTCACCAGCTGAGAAATGACAGGAATATACAGCCCCCCAGCAACAGTCATCAAGAGCTGCATTACATTAGCTTTCACATTACACATAGTGGTGATTATTAATAAGTGCAGCTTTAACAGCCAATAGCTACCTCTGGTCAGTAAAACATCACAGAGATGTGATAGTGTGGAAGTATCAATGTTACATATCACTTTTGCAGATTATTCCGATAATAGATTGCTAGCCATTCTTTGCTCTTGACAAACTAACAATTTGTAAAAGGCCTTTAAAATGTCTGTTAAAAACTGTGTATGTCAGTTGTTCAAGTTCCAATCCAAAACAATTTCTCATGTTGTCTGAAGCTGGGTGCCAAACCTCAATTTCTTTTAAGCACTTACCACAGCCATCTATAGCATCAAGTTTTAAAAAGTGTCAAGTATCAAAAGTTGGATTTAACTGCCAGGTCAGATTCAATAAACATCGCTAACATTAGCCCATGTTTTATTTCAGAATCAGAATCCTTTATTAATCCCTTGCGGGAAATTGTTGAGAGATCAGAGCGATTTAGGCAATCCTCCTTATTTAACACTGGTATGTTAAATTTGCTGGGATATTTTGTCAAATGAAAAAAAAGGTCAAATTATGTTTATATTGCTTAAACTGTAAGGTCTTAGAAAAATAAAGTACGCTTGGTATTGATAACGAAGGTGTATTACAATTGATACCCAGACCTAAGTTTCCTTTCAAATCACAGGAAACAAATATCTGGATGCCTAGCTATATATTTTTTTATTGTTATTTGTGTTCATTTCATAATTGAAACTCATATTACTGATATGCTAATGGTTTCTGAATTTGAATCCATCCAACACCCAGAGATCCATTGAGATTCCACTGAGATCTGCAGTCAGCCTTTATTGACTTAAAGCAATTCCTCACCCAAAATCTCTGTGAAGCTCTCACCCCTGTACACTTGAAAGGTAGTTGTAAAAAGTTTGTAGCATGATTCTTCACACAGAACAGCAGCTGTGCTCAGCTTGAATTTAGTCAGCTACAATGGATCCCAATGGTGACAAGTTTTCACTGTGGGAAAGAAGTATCAAAGCACCCGAAGAAACTTCTCAAACCACTGTGTTAGCTTACTCCAATTCTCTACTGTCAGGGTATTTAGTCTCATTTTAAGGAAAGGAAATAGTAAAAGACAGCAAAGAAATTAGAATGTCAAAAAGAACTGCACTTACATGGTTACACAACCCGTTCAAACTGTTAATTCTGTACAACAGCAACATGTTAGACAGAATGACAGGAAAGAGAAAAGCGTTGATTAGCAGCATTGATATGATGTGTAAAACAGTAACGGGGACTTGATTAAAGGGAAAAATAGGTACAGTAAATCAGAAACCTGACATGTTTTACATAGTAAGGAAGGAATTGAATTGGTCGTTGTTGTGTGTGACTGTAAACCAAGCTGCAGTTTATTTCAGTGTAATTCCAGTGTAATATATTATTTCACCACTTATGATGTATTAATGACTTACTTGGCACAGACACGTGGTCCTGATAATATCCAGGATTTTCCAGTGTGTACTGTCACTGTGAATAGAAACTCTCACCCTGCCAGTCTTTTTCCACTCATTGACTGATCTTAATCCACTAAACTCCTCTGGGATGTTGATGTTAATGGATGTTGGTGTCTCTGACAGCGGATCCAGACCGTGAGTGCTGTTGATGCTGATGAGCCATCGACAGGACACAAGTTTTTCTTCAGCCTGGCCGCTGAGGGGACACACCGCAGCAACTTCACTGTCCGAGACAATGGAGGTAGGTAACACTTGACCAGACACAGACTTACTGACCACTGAAATCTGATAAAAGTGCATTAATAATAGACATTAAACAAAGGCATTTACTTGATGTGAAATGCTTTAATAACTTTAAGTATGGAATACAATTTTTAGCTTTCCCACTGATGTACACAAAAACAACAAAATAGCAAATCACTGGAGAAAGAAAGTATCCACTCCCTGGCAGGTCACTCATTAACTGAAGGCTATAGTTCCATATTTACAATAGATAAGAATGGTATCAATCTTCTCATCTAACTCCCTGCAAGAAAGTGAACAAGATTATTTCCCAAATGGTGGAACTATTATAATATGGTGGAACTAATATAATATTTCTTTAAATATTAAAATTCTCTAGTAAAGGATTCAGTGTGTTGTGTTTGTGTTTTGTCCTCATCAGCAGTTCATCAAAATTTCTTGATTTTATATTGTTAAACTCTTTTATGCTGAGATAAGTGAATATATTGTTTCTGTTACTAAAAGCAGAATGAGTGACTAACGCCTTGTTGCACCCACATTTCTCTTTCCAACCTGCTAATGAAGTAATTTTTATTCACACCTCTGCTGTGTGACAAAGCATCACACACTGCACTGCAGGTGTGCTACAATCATCTTCTAACGGGACTTTTTCTAATTCAGATAACACTGCCAGCATCCTGACACGCCGAGCCAGCTACAGCCGCCTTCACCAGAGTGTCTACCTGGTTCCCGTGGTGATCACTGATGGCGACTACCCCATGCAGAGCAGCACCGGGACCCTCACTGTGAGGGTGTGCACCTGTGACCACGAAGGCAACATGGAACTGTGTAACCCTGAGGCTCTGAGCAGCTCCCCTGGCCTCAGCACTGGAGCACTCATCGCCATCCTCCTGTGTGCCATCATACTGCTGAGTAAGTTTTGGGGAAATGTTTGTGTGCATCAGTATCCACCTCAGTGTTCAGTTCAACCAATACAGGGGTACACCAGCACTGAAATGATTAGACTAAAAATAAAGGCTGTACATGGACAGGGCAGTAGTCGTAGATTTTAGTAGATGGGCTGTATTTGTGTTGTAATGTAAAAAAAATGTAGAATGTAGGTCCACTCTCTCACTGAAATAATTTTCATCTAAGGTACAAGACCAGGGATGCTATGCCGTTAGAAACTGAGTTTGCAGCCCACTGTGACAGAATAATTGTGAAAAATCCTCTTTTATAAAACACAGGTCAGTGTAACACAAAATATACTGTAGATATAACACAAATAACAATGTGCAAAATACACAAAAATACATTGCAAAATACAAATTAAATACAAACAGAATAAAATGCAAAAATTTGAATAAATACATTATTGTGAATAAAATTTACTAAAACAAAAGACAATCCTCTTTTGTTACCACAAAAGCTTGTCATTGAGGATATATTTGATGCTCTTCAGATGCAAAGTATTTGTCCCCAGCTCACTTTTATGTAGTTTTCAAGATGTCAGTGCAAAAAGTGGCCAACAGAGTGTTACAATTTAGACAGACAATACAGACAGCTGAGCCTCCATTATCTCCCAATACCAGTAGTATTTTTTTCTATTGAGTCTCAGAAATAAGATCAACAATAGTAACTAACCCTCAGCCCTTCTCTATACAAACAATGAACTCAGCCTGCTACAAAACAGGCTCAAAATTCTGTGTGCTGTAGGGGGAAAAAGAAATGAAACAGGAAAAGAAATGTTGAATGTAAAGATATTTTTTGCATAGAAATCAAATAGCAGGAAAATGATTTGGACAGTTATGAAATGAAGAGTATGTACACAACATGTAGCCTGTTTGATCACACTTGCATCGGCCCAGTGCAGCAGTTCCATTTGTACAGCGTTGTAAACACAAGCAGCTGTTGTACTTTCTCATTTGGTGTAATGGAAAACAATGTTGGTTCAGAGCTCCAGTCTGCTGCTGCTCGTCTGAATCAAACCTCATATGGAAATGAGTGCATCTCATCTGCCACCACATCCCCACTTATCCTCTTATTCATGCAGTGGTCACAGTCCAGTGGGCTGCTGGGAAAATGAATACATATTTATGCCTCTGAAGGTGCAGTCATTGCAGACTTAGTGGACACACACACACACAGACAGCAAGACACAAAGATGTATGGAGACACACACACAGGAGATAGGCAGTGCTGTATTGCACTTACATGAGTACAGAGAGATGAGAGCAGCCAGCCAACAACAGCCTGTGCGCACACGCACATGCACACGCACACGCACACGCGCACACACACACACACACACACACACACACACCCTGAGTAACATACACAGTAATAACTACTCCTTAACCTGGTTAAGGCAGTAATATACTATAGAGGTTATCATGCAAATGCTTTAATCTGATTATGGAATTTTAGTCTGACAAGCTGCCATATGATACAACAGCTGAGAGTACAACTGTACTACATGGTGTGACACAATACAACACAGTGCAGCATGATATCATACTTTATGATGCAATATAATATGATATGATATGTCGGTACGATACAATACAACATTATACAATATGATATAGGACAATACACTACAACAACATAGGATACAATATAACACAGTGCAATACAATATGACACATTAGGATACAATACTGCAGGGTATTATATACTGTACCAATACTATAGGGAAGGGTACGATACAGTATGGTATTCCTCGGTAGATCACTGGTGATACTTGAAATTAGGTGACACCAAATAACCACACTGACATCTGAGTGTCAGACATTCCCCCACAGCTGTGGGTTTATTCAGAACAACTTCATTTCCACCAACGTTCCCGACACAGAAATTTTGATATAAAGAAATAGATGTGGATATATAATAGCCAGCAGTTCCAAAGTGACCTGAGGGCAAACTACATGCAGATTGCTGCTCGTGTTCAGCCACAACAGTTCTTCAAGTGCTCTCAACTGGAATGAACACCAGAGAAAAGAAATTACAGCAAAGGGTGCAGGCAGATCCATGTGTAGTTGATCTGATTACGGAATCCTGGTGTGCTTGTAACTGTGCAGAGTGAACTCAGACCAAATGCAAAAATACACTGGCTTTTCAACTAATGTTCTCACTCATAGAAAATGTGTGATAACACATGTAAATCACACCTGTACAAAAGCAGAAAATATAGTCAGCCACGTATCTACACCAGAGCAAATGGTTCAGTTCAGTCTGGTTCCTTAGAGAAATCACACTGTGTGGAACTGGAATTATATTAAACACAGCCTTAAGCTGCAGTATTTTAGTAATGTTGATATGCATATGAGTGTATTCATCATCACCTCAACCATCACATCACATGTTTTCATTTTTCCTTCTCTGCATTTGTCCATCTCTCCTCCACAAGACAACTTTGTCTCTCTCTCTGGTCTGTACATAATGTACAGTAACTGTCCTCTTCGTCTATACAAATCTTTCTTGTTCTGTCAACCTTGACTTTTTTAATTCTCTTACTGTCTGATATACTCCCATTCACAGCTCATGTTCTCCTGCTCCTCTGCAGCCATTACCTGCTGTGATTTGTAGCGCTTCTGTGTGTGCATTATTGGTTATTTCAGTTCCTGACCTTAACTCCGCCTCTGCTCTTTCTTGTTGCCACTGTGCTCTAGCTCTTGCTTGATTTAAATTCAAACTAGCTTGCATGAGCTTAGCCAATCAAATGTTCTGCATGATTATTTATGGCTGAGCCTTCTGAAATCAAAGGCTTCTGTCCCTTTTTTTCTGCCTGTAACCAGCCTGTGCAGCCCCTGTAATTTTACACTTATTTTGGGGTATAATGCATCTACACTGCGTCTCTTTAGCGGTCCATGTCTTGGTCTGAATCAAGATGAGATGTGATGCTCACAACTGCACCCCAAAGCTTACTGTTTTACTTGATGATGTTATTGTATAGTATTGTGTTTTCTGTTACTAGCTGGAGATTAAAAGATTATTCCAGTTTATTACAAAATGAAGTGAAGCTGGTGAACTCCCATGGCTAATTCCTCTCACCACAGCATATATTCAGCATACCATTTTAATGTACTTAAGCTGTCAGTCCTGTTCACATAGCATTTCAAAAGCAATACCTCCACCACAGCATCCACCTGTAAGATTTAAATCTCTGTTCTTCATGGGGGAAGTTACGGTCGTCACTCCCTGCACCTTGTGGGGAGTGATGAGGTCAGAGTCTACATGAGAAATATACTACTGTACATTTTCCTCATTCACTCATTCATCTATGAACCACTTAGTTGTGCATTAACCCTTCAAAGGCGAGTATGTCAAATATGTGCTTGATGGAAACACACTAAAAAGCTTCAGATTTGTGAGAGGCAAGAAGCAGCCTGCCACACAGTCTGTATGTGTGAACAAGGTGCTATCACAGCTCTTTTTTGGTGCAGTTTTGTTTTACATCTAAATAAAGTAGTTTAGATAATTCAGCAAAACTGTTGATTTGTTTGCACCTGTCTGCATTGTAGAGATGTCACCGTGCTCCCAGACCTCAGCAGTTAACTTGCTGAGTACATGTTGTCTTAACAAATAAAACAAAGTCACCAAAATGAGACCACTGAAAGAAACTGAAAATTTCCTTTCACTTATTATCTGCCGTCAGTGGCTGTATATTCCTGTCAGTGCTGTGTTCTGTACTGTACTGTAAAGCTGTCTAATCCTGTATCTTTGTGCTGTTGTCTCCTCCAGTGATCGTGGTTCTATTCACAGCATTAAAACGCCAAAGAAAACAGGAACCTCTCATCATTTCCAAGGAGGATGTCCGGGACAACGTGGTGAGCTACAATGATGAAGGCGGCGGCGAGGAGGACACCCAAGCTTTTGACATCGGAGCACTGCGGCACCCGGATGCTGCCGCCGCCTTGGAGGATTCTGCCAAACAGAGACGTGACATCATCCCCACTGACACCCTGCTGTACCCGCCGCACCGGCGCCCCACCCCCACCGCCTCTGGCCTCATCATGCCACCGGTCAGCTTGGCATCGAGGGATAACGGGGACGTACGTGAATTCATCAACCAGAGAGTTCTGGAAAACGACTGTAACCCAACAGCGCCGCCGTACGACTCACTGGCCACCTACGCCTACGAGGGGGCGGGCTCAGTGGCCGAGTCCCTGAGCTCACTGGGCTCAGCTTCATCTGAGGCAGAGCAGGACTACCACTATCTGAGTGACTGGGGGCCCAGGTTCAGGAAACTAGCAGATCTGTATGGAGCCGAGGATAGTGACTTCTCCTAACACAGATGCCACAAACACACATGCATACACACACGCACACCTCCATGTCAAAGACAGGTTGAGTAACATTTTGACCAATGTAGGGCCAGGGACAGCTACATCTAACTGCAAACTCAGAATAAGAGATTGTAAACGTTGCTGATGAGCTTTAAGAAAATGTGAAAAAATACAAACACACACTCCACAGGAAGAACCAACAGATGTGCTGGCAGATGTTAATTCCATTTAATGGGATTTTCAAGAACACCACCTGATCTTTGACCTGCCTTCATTGCACATGGATCCAAAAATGGAGCTTACAAAGTATTTTTCAAAAGTGGGCAAAAGTCCTAAATATCTGTTTTTGGGTAATGTAAATCAACCAGCACAATGGTGGAGCCAAAGATCTTCAGTTTCACCAGTGTGAACCTCTTCAAAGACTCATTTCAGGCCTGAATGGAGTTTAAAATCAAAATTGGACTCTACTTTGGATTGAGAATTGGGCTTTCAGGTTTTGCTTTAATCTCCCCGGTGTTACCAAATAACCTTTTTGCAGAGTGTTTCTTGTGGCTTTAAATGTGCCATCCAAGGCAGATGGAATGAAGTGTTTGGAACCAGGTCAGTCAACAAAACCGCAATGTAGTTATTTCAGGACTGGGCCAGACACACTGAACACTGCAGATATGAAGTGAAGAGCGTGAGGAAGACTTTTTTTTTTTTTTTTGACTAAGTGCCCTTCTGCTGCCCTTCGAGCTGAACTGTGGATGCCTGTAGGCTGGCTGAGACTGGAGGGGGCTAATGACTCTTACATGATTGCTTTTTGACGTTTTTGCTGTCTTGTACAAAATGACCATTCCAGAGGAGCTGTTCTGAAGGGTCCTCTCCTGAAAATCGCCTTCTTCGGAACACAGAGTAAAAGACAACTTGTATGACTAAATGCACTGATTTCTTTATGTTTACGCAGGTTTTTAGATTTTTTTGTGTTGTACACAAAAAGAAGATCCATGTTAACTACATAATTTCTAGATTTTTAGCTTCTTGATTAAGTGTATGTTGTGTCAGAACTGTGGTTGAACTGAGTTATATTGGAGGTAAACTAAGTTCTGCAAATCTTTAATTTTACTGGAGTCTTTTCCCTTAAAACAAAATACAACTTCAGATATCACACAGACAGTTGCAGAACAATGTTAGAAGTATTTTCATTGGGAATATTCTTTACATTTACATGAAGGACATGGGGAAGCCCTGTCTTCACAGTAGGGCTGTCACTTTTTATTTGAGAATTCAAACTGCTGTTTGAATGTGAATTCTAAAAACTTAAAATTAACTTTGTTTAAGTGCTTCAAGCCATTTGTAAGCAAAGACCGTAGTTTTGGTCAAACATTAAAGCTGCACCGATCATTATAATCATTATAACATTATGTTGTCGACCCTCAAGAGAATTACCAACAACTCTGCTGATCTCAGTTCTATGGAGTGTTTTATTGTTTTGGTGTTCAGACCCACAATTGTACTGTTCTGGTCCAGCCTAACAAACTCAGCCTCATTTCCAGCAGCAGCAGGCAGCTGTTTTCGGCAGACAAAATGTGTGACTCAGGAGATAGTGGAGACCAAACCAGAGCTAAAAGGAGAGTACGTAAGTATAGACAGGAGTTTGCTAACACATATGCCACAACAGCAAGTAATGTGAGAATATGCCAATGTTTTGTTTAATCAGTACATTTGGGAAATAAGGCTCATTTTCTTCTTGCCGAGAATTAGATAAGAAGATTGATATTACTCTTTTAGAGTAGCATAAAGACTCAAAAGGGGGAGACAGCTTGTCTGATCCTGCCAAAGGGAAACAAATTAATTAACAAACACTAATTGTCTAACTTAATTTTTTCAATACAAAGTGTCAAAACTGTTTTATGGCTGGATGCAGTAAGTTCATAGAATCTCTGCTGGTTGCCTGACAACAGGTTTAATTAAAAACGGAGGTAACAAGCAAGACATGCTAAGCAGTTAAACCAACTGAGAAGTAATGTGCAGAAGCATTTTGGATTCAATGGATGTAAGGCTGTTGATGCAACTGCCTTACTGTAGTATTACCACTGATTAGCTTGTCAGTCAAGACACAGCGAGGCAATGCAAATGAACAGAACCTTCACAGTTTTACAGTGTAACATTATACTAGGATTAGGTTATGTGGGTTGTGTTCAAAAGAATTTAATGATCATGAATAATGAATAAATGAATGAATGAATGACCTTTCTTTATTGGTTCAAAGTTGATTTTTCTGGAAAAAGTGACAGACCTACTTCACAGCCAGCATTGCATCTTCAATGACTGGTAACCCCATTTACAGCGTCATATTATTTCCTGCTCGCACCTGTTTTCTCCTATGTACCTGTTTTTGCCCAAAGGTATTCTGGCACAGATTTCACTTGTTGCTTTTGTTTGAGACAAGAGAGAAGAAACTGCATTTCTTATTTACTGGTTGATTTGCTCAGTTTTATTCAGCCCACCCTTGTGTCTCATTCAGTGACGTGAGGTTTTATGGATAAATGTTGTAATTAACTAATACTGGCAGGCAGTGTATTCATCATTTCTCTTTGATGTACTGAAGCAAAAGATCAAAATCACAACAGTCAACCTCAGTGCAGCGTTAAAAAACATTAGTTTCCAAGCGAGGGATGAAACTCTGAAGTCAGGGTCTTTCACTGATTCAGACTTTTTATTATTCCAATTTGATATCAGGCATTTGTATTGTGTTTTGACAGTTCCAGTAAAAGCAACAGTTTGTTCCAGTTGTGTTTTGTGACCGTGATCTGCTCTGAAGGCTTAAAACTAAAATGTCCACATATTTTTCTTTATATTGTAATTCATTCTTTTTTGTACCAAATACTTAAAGGACACAATGATGATGTTCCTGGGGGCAAAAAATCGAAATAACCTCCAGCTTCACTGTTTTTTAATGTAATTTTGGGGGTGTGAAACTTGCTGTTGGCAGTCTACCGTCTGTATATGATGATGTATTATCAAGTTGTTTAATTTTATCAAAATAAACTTTTACAGTTAAAATGTTGTTTTTCTTTACTACAGGAAACCATTGTCATCTTTATTACATCTGTCTCTTCTGCTAACCTTGCTCATTAAAAGTGCCTGCTCTGAAAAATAGCTGAAAATGAATCTCCACTGAGAGGGGAAAGTACGTAAAATATCACTTTTGACTGCTACGCTAGTAATTTTTTCCACATCCAACAGCAGAAACAAACATTGTTCTTCAGTAAAAAGTATTTCCCATGCACCTTTTTACAGCTTCAAAGTAAAGCAGGGACTAACATGTAACCATTACCAAAACTCTTGTAATGATGCGGATTTACTGGTTTCCTATAGATAATTTGGTATCTTATGCTCCTTGCTACCTGTAAAGCACTGGGTGTGTCAGGCTCTGAGCTTTCTCTGTTTGCATCTTGCCTGACATGTCTCTCTTGCTGGGTAACATGAAAGGAGAAATGCAGCCTAACAGGAGGTCCACCTGGCACTGTCCTGGGCCCTCTCCTCTTCTTTCTACATAAGGACAGTTGGTGCTGTCATACACAGATTAGGCTTCTACCACTGCTATGGTGATGATACCCTGTTATTCTTGTCATTCCCCTTGTCTGACACTCAGGTGGAGGCACGTTATCGCTGTTTGTTTGGATGACATTGCAGAGTGGTTGTTAAGGCATCACCTAAAGCTCAACCTAGACAAGTCTTGACTTTCTGTTCTTCCAGGTGAAAGGGTCCCTTCACCAAGACCTGTCCAGTACCACTGACAACACCATGGTGGTACCAACTCTGGCAGTGAGAAATCTGGGAGTGACCCTGGCAGTTCAGACGCTCATCCAGGCACTTGTCATCGTCTGCCTGGATTATTTCAACTCCCCTCTGTGTCTGCCTTCAGACCTTTGCAGTTAATCCAGAATGCTGCTGCCCATGCCTGATTTAAACTTCTGATACCACCCTTCTTCTCCTTTTACTATACTGGCTCCCTGTTGTTGGTTGCATCCAGTTCAGAACTCTGGTGTTGGCCCACAGGGTCAAACCCTACACCCAAGCTGACTTCTACTCTCCTCCTTTCTGTGTTCTGTCTCCATAGTTGTGGAATGAACTTCCTACTGATGTCAAAACAGCAGAGTCACTGCCCATCTCCCATTCTCCACTGCAAGTTACACATCTACCTTTCCAGACTATCTCAACAACCTTTGCTTGTGATTATATCTAATTTCTTTAAAAATATATCTTAAAGCTCTTGTACTGTAGTGCTGAACGTGCTTTTACTTATCTCTTTAAAAGGGATACACACTGGATGCTCTGTTCCTACAGTATAATGTAATGCAACATAGCTCTGTCAGTCATGTTGTCAAGTTGCTTGATATTTGATCCCTCTTGATTGTCATGACACACCGGACATTTGGCTTAACATCTGAAAGTACACACATCTCTCTGGTAGTGAGCTGCTGGGACATTACTGATGTGTTGTATTTTTGTCACCACAAATTCTGAACAATAGCGTCTTTCAAAAATGGGCCAGTGTTGCCTTTATATGAATTTTTTAACTCCCCGTGACCATGTTTTTCTCAGTAAATGAAACAGTGGAATGAATAAATAACCTACATAGTTAGATAAAACAGAATTATATAAAAGATTCACACATTTTATTCTCGTCCAAAGTCAGACAGAAAAAAGATGTAGTAAAACTGCTGAGAGTTTTTTCTTTGACAGATTTTTCTATCTTTTTTGTGTGTGTGTGTGTTGGGGGGGGCAATTTTTAATGGGAATGGGCAGATTTTAAACCTTCAGCCCTGTTCTACTTTGTGCACCATCTGTCAGCAGCTGATGGACAGTAGACTGTGAGAGGTAGAGCATATCAGTCACTTCAGTCCAACTCTCTGTGTGTGTGTGTGTGTGTGTGTGTGTGTGTGTGTGTGTGTGTACACCCAGTGGCAGCATTAGTGATGACAGCTGTAACTTTACCATGCTGTGAGTACACTGCGTGCCTCCATTAGTGCTTCATATTTTTTCTCACTGTCAATCTTTGATGGGTATGTCATGTAAGGAGATAAAAAATGACTGTCAAACTCACTAACCCCACCCCTGCACAAAGAGTGCCACACACACACATACACACACTGTATATTTAGAAATGCACACACAGATTCATTCTAAAATGCATGACCGTTCATTCTTCAAGGCACGGATTGAACGCGGTGCTGAGCTGCTTCACCGGGATGCTCTGCTCTGTGTGGCCCGCAGGGCTGGGCTTTTCCCTACACTACAGGCAGAACACACACCCAGGGAGCAACTGGAGAAGGCTGCTATTGGGAAAGACTGAGGACAAGAGCAGGAATCAGTTCTTTTAGCAACCAAGATTCATAAACCAGATGCCATCATGTCAACATTTTTCTTTTCTAGTACAAGTGCTGTGGTAGTGCAGGAGGAAGAGGAGAGGTCAAAGTGAGGTTACAGGGTGCCTTTATCCTGTGGTGCTGATGGTCAGAGAGAGCTGCCTTATTTAAATAGACCATATGCCCCTAATTTACACCTTTAAACTTCAATTATATAATATTTTCCAAAAGCAGGTGGAAGGAGTACTGGCACCATAACCAAGTAAGTACAGATATTTTAAATATATCATTGAAGGAAGAAATTACTTGTGTAAAATGTACCCAGATAAAACTACAAAATGTACTTTATATTAATATTATGTTGGAGCTTTTAATTTGCATGTAATTGATAATTTCAAATATGTAACTATATATAGTTTTTTTTTCCCTTTGCTGATAGGATATCCAGATACAAATCAAACACACTCATGGTAAACCTGGCAATGATTTTACAACAAGCACCATACACTCCTAGCTTTTTCCTGTGTGTTTCAAATTTCAACAGCAGCTGCTAAGGAAGCCAGATTTGTCCCCATAATGAAACCAGAAATATGCGGGCCACTTTTTGAAAGAGAAAAAGCTTGGATGAGAGTCCTGTAGGTATGGAATAGAGGAGGCCAAGACATCATGACTCTGCGCTTTCAGTCTTGCGTCTACTCTTTCATCTTGAAGCTTTAGCATTTGTTATATATATATAAATGTATACATAAATGTCCATGTTGACACTCCACTAATATAACCTTTTGGAATGGGAGTATGGGTCCAGCCCGCTGCTACAGACCAGCGCCAGAACATCTGGATTGCATTTCATTTATCGATTCACACTTTCTGCCCTTTCTCAACCACACCCCAACAGACATAGTATATACTGAGTGGACAGTCACTAAAGCACACAGTAGTAATAAGGTGATTAAATGATAAAACCTCGTCGACTCATAGCGACTTTATCGCTAGTGTTAATAATAATAACAAACACAAAGTGCAGTTGAGTCTGTTGAATGTCATTAGTTTAGTAGGTATTTACGAAACCATGCACTGACAGGCCTGAAACATAAAGAATTTTATGATACATCTCATTTTCTCACACTGTAGTCTTAAAATGTCAGGTATCCATTTGAACACTGGCAGTTTCTGCTTGCTGCAATGATTCCTTCTGTCCAAATGTCGTGAGGGTCCCTTTCCTGTCGTGCCACCAATGTAGACCAAGTGGATGGGAGATAAAACTAGTAGCCTCGGCCTTGAGTAGAAATGCATTCCAAATCATTCACAGGTGTACATGTTTCACACATCTGACAGAGTAGACTTCCATATTCTAAAATAAGATAAGTGGGTGACATATCTAACTTAGAAATCTTTCAGTTACCTTATTTATTTAACTCAACTCCATTTAAGACATTGAATAAAACACACAACTATCATCTTGTTTTCCAACTGAATAGAAGTGTCAAATTTTACATCTATCTGTTGTCTATTGGACCACACTGATTAAATGAGAAACAATAGATGCAGTCCAGTAGAGATGAAATGACAGATGTGGGCAAAAGAAGTAAAAGTGGTTAAGTGAAATAAAAAATAAATACAGAAATGAAATGTTCAAACTACAAAGGGTGGTAAGCCAAAGCAGAGAGAGGAGGAAATATGATTAAAGTGAGAGGCAGATGGCAGAGGGAGAGAGCACAAATCACATCCTTAATCTTAATGTTTAATACTCAATATTTAATCAGAGATAATTAATTATAAAGTGTTTAATAATATTTCACATTGATTAAAAGATTATCCTCTGCTTTGATTATTATAACCTCCAAACATATATACACGATTAGACTTTTTTTAAATTAATCTCCTCTTTCCTCCTTTGTCTTAATAGGGAGCACATGAAGACACGTCTTGAATGATTGAACTCAGTCTGAGCTTTTCTAAATGTGGCTGATCCACTTAACTTCTGAGTTCAAGCAAAGAGCTGCACGTCAGGAACTGCTCAATTCAACATATCTGAGAGAGTACTGAGATATACATTTCAGTTTATTTTCTTCTATGGTGCAACCTGCAGTCTTGGCTCACCTGCCTTTCATTTACATTTACCTCAAACTCAATCCATGGTCCCTGTTACTCCTACTGTTTTTGTTCTATTTTCCTACTTTTTTCTCCTTCATTAGTTCATTCAGCTCACTGTTCATGTTTTCAGTTGTGCTTTTCCATTTAGACTAGTAATTTTATTATACACTACACAACAATGTACACACAGAGCAACATTATTTTATCTATTTAGAGTTATGTTTGTGTCCACCTGATGAGAAATGCAGTTCCTGTGCTCAATATTCTCTCTCCTTAGCTCTGTTTTTGGTCTCGCCAACTCCTGAGAGAAATATCTATTCTTATGCTAGAGTAATAAAATAAGGAACATATGGCACCACAAATCTACAAATCAGCTGTAATCCATTAATACATGTGTCTCACAGTTGTCAGATAGCTGCAGAGATTTAATGAAACTGAAGGAGAAATCAAACTGTATAAAGAAGCTGTGACAGAAAATACTGTAAGAATGATATTAATTTATAAGTGATTGCAGACAGGCTTATCAACAATCCCACTTTGACATCGCGAAACATTTCTTGCAGATTCCCAACAAGAATTAAGTTTTCTGTTATGATAAAAATTGCTCAGACCGAAAGTGACACTGGAGCCAGTAGCAGACGCGACAACATCCAGGATCCAGTTCCTCATCAAGTACTAATGCCTTCACCCACCTGTGCAACAACGTGAGTACCAAACAGCAGACAGACAGACAGTATAGAGAGGAATTTCAGGACCAGTAAACAGTCGGAGTTACGGTTAGCTCTTTGTTTTTAACTTTGCTTGTGATGTTTGGTGTGTTGTGTAGGTAGCGTATAGTGGGTTTTTTTTCACTGAAAATAAGTTGTTGCTGTCGCTGGAATGGAAACTGCAGAGGTGAGTTTGTACAAACTGAAGTAGTAGAGTAAAAAATAAAAAACCTGTAGAGCTGTGGGGACTGATGAGTTGGTGATCACTTCTGCAGGTTTGTCACTAAATCATTTGATATAAATTAATGCAGCTTTAATATATGCAGTTCTACATTGGCTTTGTATCGATCCTTAACATGAGTTAACAATTATGCAAATAAAATGGGTAACCCAGTTCATGTAATTCCACTCTCTACATCCCTGCTCATTAATAATATGCATCTTAATGCCTACATAAGCATATAGATTATAACCCAACTGCGGCCTCCATCCGCATAATCAAGCTATGAAATGTTTGGAGCTGCTGCTCAGCAAGAAGGCTCCATCCTTCCACAGCCTCCACGGAGGGCCCTGAAAAGACGGAGAAAGAGGACATGAAGAACAGAGGAGGTGAGGTGCTTATAAGAAGTGCCCTGGAAGATAGAGAAGTGGTGTTTTCGGGTGTAGGTGTGTGTGTGTGTGTGTGTGTGTGTGTGTGTGTGTGTGTGTGTGTGTGTGTGTGTGGGGGGCGATGAGATTTTTAATGGATTGCAGTAAAGATGTCAAGAGTACAAGACTCTTGAAGGGAAGAGACAAAGGTCTAAAGAGTGTGAAACTGTGTTGGATGAAGCAACTGAGGAAAGTGTGTGTGTGTGGAGGAGGACACAGACACAGACACTGAGCTTCCTGGTGGAGGCAAGAACCTGTCTAACCCACTGTTGATTTTGATTGTTGATATGATTTTTGCCAGGAATTATAAATTGGCCAGTTAACCATTCATCAGTTATTAAAGGACAAAAAGTATTACAGTTAAGGAAAACACCCAATATAAAATGTGATCGTGGATTAGTGCTGCCGGGTTATTAAAAATGTCTGAAATTACATTACAAAACAATATTTGCTAATGACTAAATAAAATATAAAGTGTATGTATCATTGTCCACATATTACAGTCTGTGTTGGTGTGTAAGGATTTAGTAAAGCCCATCACACAGGATAATCCTCCTCCTGACTGTTGAGATAAGTAAACAAAAGTACCCTGACTTTGAGCACTCAGACTAGACTCATTGGCTTTTCCTTGTTGGTGAGATCCCTTGTTGAATCAGATGTTTTATTGTTATTTCATTTTTGTCACAGTATGTGACACCATGATGTAGAATGTTCCCGCCCTGTTTTTTCATTGTACGGATGAAAAATCAAATCAATCAATTAAAACCAAAATAAAATGGTAATTGTTACATAAATAAATTGTTCAAATTAAGTAATACAGGGACTTTAAGTGGAATATGTGCTAAAAATCTAAATGGTTTTTCATCTCAAAGGTTATTTCATAGAAGTACACACAATGATATATGTGTTTGACATGTACAAATCTCAGCCAGTCTCTATATATGTTTTACTTTTGAGAGGCTTCTGAATGTCTCAAACATGTGAGCAGCTATTCTGTTCGACAGTAAAGAGCAGAGTGTGGTGGTTTACCAGCAGCATACTGTAACTCATACAGCTCTCATTGCCCACCGTCTTTGTGATGTTTTTTTGGTCTACGACAGGGCGATAATGTTTAGGTAACAGGCTTCATATTTATAGATACCCAGCTGGCTAGCCATTGCGTTTTAAGACACCATCCATTTCCAACCCCCCAAAGCCCTGAAAATAAAAAATGGAGTCATCCCTGGCCGGATAAAGAGCCTTTGTGCTGGAGTTTCCCTCAGCAGTGACTGACCGTCAGCAGCCGAGGCAATCTGTCACCGTAAAGCTTACAGGCACTGCCAGCCACGGAAACAATCATGATGTGACAGGTCTGTTGGCAGATAGGCTGCTGAGCTTTTTAACTCATTAACCAATGTGTTTACAGGCCCAGTTTATCGCACTGGGAACAGTATGAAATAGGCATGGTCCAGTAACAGAACTACTGACTGAAGTGATTAAAATCGTAACAGTACCACACCATCATGCCATAATGAGCAGTGACTGCATACTGATGTGAGAAAAGTTAAGAACAGCTTAGCCCAGAAAAAAAAACTGAACAAAATATATCATCAATGACCTGCACCTTGAACGAAACAACATTCTTTGAATTAGCAAAAGTGAATGTGCACTCTCACCTCTGGTTCTTCTCTTTATGCGGTTAGAATCATTAAGGATTATTCTGAACAATCCAAAAAATGTAATAAATGTAATGCTCCAGGCTCATTTATTATCAGTTGGAGTTCTGCTGTGCAAATGGAAGTTTCATTTCAAAATTCCAGTTAAAAATTCCAGTTAAAAGTGTATTTCAAGGAACCAATTGGTGTTCTTTAAGGTGAAAAATCAATCAGTATGAAACACTGTTCATGACCAGCCCCAGTGTGGGATCTCATAGCTGAGCTGGAAACGATCAATGGTCTGCAGTGATGTGAGGAGAGTATTTGAACAGTTGGTAGTAATTACATCTCATCGTCCACCCCACATCACTCCTCTCACCCAGCTAAACACACCTTTATGCTTCTGCCCAGTCATCTTAATGATTGAGACATGATTGAGATGAGTGTATTATCAAAGGCAGAGGTTGTTGTGCCTAAAAATAGGTTGTTTTTTCTCATGCTTTCATACCTTATTTAACTGAAATCCTGGCAAAGCACACCTTCTAATTCGCTGCTCAGTACAAGATCAATGACTAGACCTTCCTGCATCAAGAACAGGCCTCTAAATGGGATTATTCTGTGCCCTCTGTTTCTTCAGTGTAGTGTCAGATAAATACAGTACATAATAAATCCATATGTACATCTGCCAAATGAGATGCAAAAGTAGACTGCCGGTGTTTAATTTCTTGTGCCTATGCATAAGCCCTCAATCTGACTTCTCATACACTGAGACCAGATCTGTGGTTAGTAATGGACAAGACAGACTATTTATGCCTAAAAGCCAGAGCAACACATGTGGCTTTATTTAGCGCTGGTACCCCATGTTTCCACCCACCGCCTGGAATTACATTCTGGATGTACTGCATCCTGTAATTTCATTTGTCTTGTTACAAGCATGGGAATATAACACAGAAACATCACAAATAGGTGAAAGTCCATTCAAGAAGATAAGAGACCTGACATTTTTACCCCTCAAACAAAAACCAAAAACATATGTCAAGTCAAATTTTATCGATAGCCAACCACAACAGAAGTTATCTTGAGGCACTGTACATATAGAGCAGGTCTAGACCATACCTTTATCTTATACACCCCATAGAGAAAATCCACAGATCTCACCAAGAGCAGCACTAGAAGTACTGTGGCAAGTATACATGTATCACAAAAACATAATGACAATACACAAACCAAAAATACAAACACTATACTGCTGAGAATACATTTATTTTACTGAATCTTGACCATGTAATTTAGACTTTATAAATGACAATAGTATTAATACCTGTATCTTTTCAGGTATGGAAATTGTAATCAAATCCAAAATAATAATAATAATAATAATACAGATTTCATTACAAGTATAATTACATTTGTGTACTGGAGCATCCAAGCCAGCTAAAGAGCAACATATTTTTTTCAGAAGCTGGTGGAGAACAAACAGAGAGTGAGAGTGTTGACTTACACACTGACATGACTTCAAATGAATGCTCAGTGGTGGGCTGTCGAGCCAGCAAGGCCTTTCTCTGCTGGCCTCAAAATTAATTGTCACAATCACTGAATTATATTTTTCATGTGTTTTTTCCATTCATACTATATGTATTAAATTGTTCGCTAGTCTGTGCTTCATCTCATAGCTTTCTCCTGCTGCGCTAAGCTTCCACATATTCTTGTTTACAGAGCTTTTATTCAATCAGATTTCTGTTCTGTACAAGTTAAACAAATCTGCCTTGAGGCCTCTGAGCCACAGCAGGGCCCCCGGTATTTAAAATAATGGTGATGAAACTGTTGTCTCATGATCCTTTAACCAATCAGATTTCGAGTTGTGAGACCAGGTGCCATCTAACAGGCCTACACTAAACGCCAGCATTTCCATGTCATTTGATTGACTTCCGGGTCAGAGAGCCGCACTGGTCAGAGCTAGTAAACCACATCTATAGCTACTAGCACAAGCTAACATGCACAGATTTAATAGCCAGTTTTTCCAACCCACAATGGCTGGGAAGGAGGAGGGGAAGAGTTCAATGACCTTGCAGAGGCTATCTGCGCCTCAGTTCCAAAACAAGTCCTTTTCATCTATGGAGATAACGCTGAAAGTCAAGTCTGCCCAATGAATTTCGGATAAGTTTTAATTCACTTTAGGGCTGAGAATGTCCACTTGACAGAAGCTGTTTTTAATTTGTGAAATAATCAGCAGTTTCAGTGAGTAAAATGTATGGGAGAAAGGGAAAACCCGAAGAGAGCAACAGCAGGAGAGAGAAGAGAGAGCACAAAACTACAGGACAAAGATTCGAAGTCAGTAATGTGCATTAATGAGACATTTAAAAGCACCATTCTTAAATAAATACTAAAATTAATGGATTTATTTACATTTACATAGTAATTATACAATAAGAAACCTATCAAAACATTTTGGGCATTTACCTTGAGGACTTGGAGGAGAAACACAGGCATGAAGTTGAAACAGGAAAAACAAATCCCTGATTCAGGTCCAGCTCGAGAGATCCCTAATGGTATCTTCTTTTAGATTCTCCACCAGAGGACACACTGTTTTCTGCTGCACGGTGTGTGTGTGTGTGTGTGTGTGAGAGAGAGAGAGAGAGAGAGAGAGAGAGAGGAGAGTGGCTAGAGAGGCTAGTGGCTTCCCCTCTTCCTGTACCTCTGTAAATTCTTCATACCTCCTTACGCTCCCTGTGCTCCTGTTAAATAATAGATACTAGCTGCTGAACTGACTGTTCCAACTCTCTCTACAGCTGTGCATCAACACAACCATTATCCATTTACTCCATGGTGCCTGGGAGTTGTGTCAGCAGAGGACATGTTTTGATGCAACACAGTATGTTATGTGCAAAATATAACTGGGTGAGCACAAATTGAGACATGTTGCAGAGTTTGTTACACTAAGTCTGTCACATCCCTTTCATGACAGATTTCTTCAGTCCCCTATATCTTTGTCGGATAGCTTCCATCTTGTGTTATGGAGGAAAATCTGTGAGCTACCTCAGGAAAGAGAACTTCAGTGATGTTGTGCTCTGGATCAGATGATGAATCACTTGAGCAGCTTGTTGCCATCACTGAATGGCCAGGTTATTCACTTATTCAAACTCACTGCTTCAGTCATTCATTAGTTGCTCTGGTGCTGTCTGCAACCTGCCATCACTTAAACACCTCCCTGTGAACTCTGTGCTTCTTGGTTGCTCCAGGGAATCTTATTTACGACAAAATGTGTCTATCACAAGGTTCAAGGTTCAATGAATTCATTCGAAAGGTGGGTGGATGAGTTGAAAAAACACAGGACTTTGACACAGGAGACCACCATTGTTTCTTTCCATAACTGTCCATAACCACATTTTATCATCATGATGATGACAACCAACCTCTCTAATCTTCAAAGATAACTTCAGGATATTCAAACCTGGGTCTTATTTTTTCATGTTTTTGGATATAAAGGATTAAGGATAAAGGGATATAAGGAACTGATAGGGAAATGCAACTGGTCCACTATTGAGCAAGAGCAGTGTACCCAGAACCACCAAACCAGAGATTTAATTTCAGGTTCAGTGACACTGCAGTGTTAATGGATGTTAGAGTTTTACAGTTCTGTGTTTTCACAGTATTAAATTATCAACACAGTAGTGCGTAATATTAACACTTACCAGACTTATTTGAACTTCCAGTGTTAACTTTTTATAACTCGATACAGTGTTAATGAAGATTGGAATTTAACTCAATTAGAGTTGATTTGTTATCACAGAAGAGTTAATTATCAACAGTAATGAAAATAATATTTACACTCTCCAGAGTTATTTAACCTGTAGTGTTAAATTAGTAGTGTTAGTTTGATTTCATTGACAGGACACTAAATCCTGATTCCTGTTAGTTTTTGTTGATGTCAGTAGCCTTGAGGTTCACATCTTTTTCATTTCAAACCTACACAATGTTCATATTTTCTATAAAAATGGACAAGAATAATACAATGATTTCTGTATTATTAGATCATATCCTAAGATGAATTTTTACATAAATTCAAATCATTCCAAAGGGTTCTT
Source organism: Lates japonicus (assembly GCA_033238685.1). Taxonomy (NCBI): domain Eukaryota; kingdom Metazoa; phylum Chordata; class Actinopteri; family Centropomidae; genus Lates; species Lates japonicus. The sequence continues at coordinate 1,545,391 of BRZM01000048.1, forward strand.
TTACTTGTTCTTGCCACTGTTTTTAACAGGATACCCTCCAACATGTGTATCCACCATTCAGATCCTTATTCTATCTATCCTTTATAAATACTTGGACTCAGGCTTCTTGCACAGCATTATCAAAAAGATCCCCTGGGATGAGAATATGCTCTTGCACACTGATAAGTAGGTATAGGTGATACAGTTTTTTCAATCCTGATACTGATACGAAATACTGGATTTTTTGTATTTAGTCATTTTAGCCAACACTGATCTGATACGAAACCCATTTTTAATGGAACTGCAAAACAACACACACCCTTCATATGGAAGCATTCTGTTTGGGATTATTATAATTATCCATAGAAAATTTGTAAAGTGAAGGAGAACACAATGTATTTGTGCTGGTAGACCTAACTCTACAGCTTTACACAAGAAGAATAAAAAACATTTGAGCAAATCATGGCTTTCAGCTTTTTTATTATTACAGAGGTAAAAACGGAAGTCTCAATTTGCAACTGGATTTAACTTGCTTCAACCTGAAGGTCACAGAGACTGAAGATCTGCTGAGCTCTGCTGGGAGAGGAGCTGCACTTGCACTTTCCTTACAGACCTAATTTTGATGCTTGTACCAACCACGTGCATCAACAGTGTCAGAGTGCTGAGGCATTAGTAAGTCATTAGTACACCCATACCTATAGAACTGGAGACAAAACTATTCAACTATTTTTTATTATTTACTACTGTTATTTTAGTATTTTGCCACAGTAAACACGGTAGTGTTTGAAGTGTAACACACACAGAAGAATCTTTGCCAAGGAGTTAGCTGTGGACATTTGGGGGACAGCTTCCCTGAAAACAAGGAGCCTCACAGGCAAAGAGTGCCCAACCACCAAGGGTGACTTTAAAAAATTGAAGGCACTAAGTTACTATGTTTACTGACTGAAAAAGATTATTTTGCAAACATCTGGGTTTGAACGCTGGTATGATCCCTCGTGCTGTATGGATGGGACCACTCCCATCAGAATAGTAATGATGATTGATGGGGGTGGGGGTGAGGGGTAAGAAACATCTTGCCTCATATCTTGATGTGATGTTGTGTTTTGTCTTCAGCTGCGATGCATAGTCGATCTACTGGGTGTACCTCCAGACTAAAAGTCATCTCATCCTTAACTTTCTCCTCTTGAATTAAAATGATAACTTCCATCATATTCCACAACCTAATCAGTTAATATGACCTTGTTTCAGACACCTGAGGAGTTCTAGGGAAGTCAAACTTCTCCCAGAGACTACAGGGCCTACCATTTCCACAACCTGGAAGAGGTGGAAAATGTAGGTGTTTGAGTAGATTGAGCTGTAGCTGATGTGATTGATTCCCCTTTAGGAATCACAAAGTTTACCTCTGTTTGATTTAGTTGCCCCTGATGAACCTGAATATGGTGGAGGCTGATGAAAAAAGGAGTGCATCGACCTGCTGAAGGCAATGCTTCAGATGGATGCTGATAAGAGGATCACCCCAAGTCAAGTCTTCACCCATCCATTCATCACATGGGGCCCCCAATATGGCTTTAAGTAAGTGTCTGTGTTTGCAAGTGGGGTGGGAGATGGGACTCTTTAAATATTACTGTTTTGTATACAGATTATCAGATAATACAGGTAATAATGTAGTAAGCTATTGGTATCCTTCTCTTTCACCTTGGAAATAAGAGTAGTGCAGTGTAGGTGATTAGGACAGTCCCATAAAACTTTATATTCAAACTGCTTGTCACAGAAATTGAGAGATTTCTAACTTGATCGCAGATTTGCTTTACAAATTTGAATACTTGCATGCTACAGTTTTTTGGCCATAAATAAAACATAGTGACTTTCTTCTTTGGCAGCACTGAAACTCTGAAGGCAAGCACCAACCACACCACTGACCAGGGTTCGTCACTCAACCTGAGGGTTGTAACATGGAACAGGAGCACACAGAGCTTGCTGACAGCACATCTGGTAGGAAATATTCACCTCCACTTGTCTCTGAATTGTTGAAGTCTTTCACTTTGTTGTTAATTCTACTGAGGACGGCTGGAGTATTTAATGTCCTTTGGATTTTCAGACGACACAGAGCCTGAGGAGGAGAAGGAGATGAGGACGAGGACGAGTTCCTTCCATTGCTTCCTGACCTGGATGAGGAGGACGTTCTGCAGCTGATTCGACATCGACGATGAGGAGTAACTCACTCTATGAAGGTTTTCCATCACAACTCCTTTCTTGATGTATTTCACATAGGGCATCTGTAGAGTATGCATGTGATATCCCCGTCAGTGTGTTATGTCTCTGGGTGGAGCTGAGGGGAGGTGCTATCATAGGTATAGCCTCCTAAAAGTTTTTCCTTGCCACTGTCGCCTAATGCTGCTCCCATGGTGAGAACTGTTGGGTCTCTCTCCACAAGTATCATCTTTATTTCAGCATGCAGACTGGAGGAGCCACACTACTGTCCTCCACTCATTGTTGTCTTCTATACGCTTCTGTCCTCCACACACTGTCCACTGCACTCTACTGTCTACACCTCAGAGTACAGGGGGTATTGGACTATACAAACTGGGAGAAGATAGGAAAAATATCATTGATGTCTAATTTGGACAACAAAATCATGATTTGGACAGTAAATATTTAAAACATAAAAATTCATCTATTTAATTATTTCTTTCAATAAAACAATCCACTGATATACTTTTTGATATAATGTTTGAGAGGTTTTGTATTATTGTCTACCTGTCATGTGTAATGTCAGGATAAATGATTCAGTGAAAATCAACTTCATGTCATCTGCAAAAAAAAAACAAAAAAACATATTAATATTATCACAGTAAATAACAAATTAGTGTTTAAAGGGATCCATGAACCAAACTATATCTCAAGTTAGTTTACTCTTGTGATGCTGTAACTGGTTTATTCACATCCAGAATATGAACACAGGAGTGAAATAGACCTTTATCTATATTATAATCAGCTGAAAAATAGAAAATGTTGAGTTTCCTCTCCAGAGTTGAGACTGTTTTATTCTGTGTTTTCACTGATTTTAGTTACTTGGTCTATTTGTTTTGGAGAGGAGGAGACCTCTGTGGATAATGTAGGTCCCAGTAAAAACATCCTGAACAATGAAGACTGATACAATACTAACCTAAATACAAGCTGAGGAACTGGAAACAGCATGAGCTAACGTTAGCAGCAGCTCAGCTAACAGCCTGCAGCTGTTCCCTCACAAACGATGGAAACTGAAGGAATCTTAACATACATATGAACTGTATGAGTTGTTTCACAATGAAACAGTAACTCCAGTGAAATCTATCAAAATAAACTACCTTTTAAAATGTGGTTCAAATAGGGTAGGTCATTCTGAAAGACAGGAAATATCTATCAGAATGAAAAAAATTCAAGTCAACTACTTCTTTCACCCAGCTGTGAGGACCTGGATGACATTCACAGAGAACTGATATTGGAGCCATTCAAGTTTGTGTTTGACAACATTAAAGATGTGGAAGTTCTGTGAGCAAATTATAGATGTCCTGGGGTATTTGGGGTATTGCGAGTGCCAAATGGACTATATTGAATTGCTGTGAATAAAGGGCAATAGAACATTTCATCATTTTTTCAGTGCCTGGCCCCCAACCCCTCGAGCAAATTTAGGTTTTCCCGCAGCAGAAGAACAGAAATTGCACCAAGTAGAACCAATTATGAAATGAACAGTGGGTAAGAATACAAAATAAAAATGCACACGAGAAGCTAAAGAGGGGGGAAAATTCAAAAGTTAAGCTTTATACATGAACTTGTGCCAATAACAATCTAAAAGCTAAATTATAGTAAAGTAGCAGCAAAGTATAGTACATGGAAACATCTATGGTAATAGCACACAAAAGAGTAGTATATATATGTGTGTGTGTGTGTGTGTGTGTGTATATATATATATATATATATAACATGCTAAATAATATACATAAGATGTCTCATGACATAATCAAGAGTTTTTACTAACTCCTTTTACTAAACACCTGCAGTTGTCAGTAGATATTAAATTCAGCTGATTGCTGTAAAATGTTGTAGTGTAATTCGAAGGGGAACTCTGACTGAAAATATGTGAGAGCAATAGTGAGTGTAATCGGTTAATAGAAAAAGTTTTTGAATAGATACATGTTGCCACAGCAGCATAGATACCCATGTACCAGGTAAACAGAATATACAAAATCAATATATGTGCCACAGTTAAGGAATAAATAGTTTTTAATTTACCATGTTGACCAATGTTTACTAATTAAACAAATATAAGTCAAGGCCAAAATTGCTTCCACCAGAAGTGTCTTTGCAATTTTATTTTGTTTTTTTGTTGTTGTTGTTTTTTTGCATGTATTTCCGGGCCTGACAGCAGAGGGGGACCTGAGAGCGGAGAGGCGTATTTCCTATTTGTGTATGAAAAACCTGAATGAAACGTAGAATAAAAAACAATCTTGAAATATTGCCAAAGTTTTGGTTAAGGTGGAAAATTTGGTGTATTGATAGAAGGAAACTGCAACAAAATAATTGAAACAGACTTAGTAAATAAATCATGTAGTTCTTAAAGCATGTGACTTGAATGTCATTCAAGTTTCTGCTCCACTGAAGCTGTATATGAGGAGACTGAAGCATTCCTTAAATTAATATGTGAAACAAATATAAATGCCATATTTCCATCATGTTTTTTTTTTTTAATTGGTTTGGGGTTTGATTTGTGTTTCTTTAATTACATAATTTTATTGTGATTTCTCTGCAATGGTTTCTACAACACTCTGGAACTGAAAGATTAGCTTCTCTCATTGTTTGACCAACCAACTCCAAACATTTGCGTAACAGTAGTGGATGGAAATGCACATTATTCACATTTTCTCAAAATTCTGTTAAAATCTGCATTACATTTGGATGGAAACCCAGCTATTGTCTTCCTACAACCATGCTGTTAGCATGGCTACAAATGGCTGTCACATCACACTCACATACATCAACATCACAGTGTAAAAACATGCCTCAGGTTCCAGTTATATACCTTAGCACAAGCTGTTACACAGCAAATGTAGATGAGTGTGTATCAAATGTACATGGGCTGGAGAGTTGAAAAATGCAACTGAAATCAGTATAAAAGGGACTCCTTATTTTATCTGTCTTTTTATGCTGTTTGCTAATAGTGCAGCATTGTAGAAAAAAGGTGTTTTCATGCAATACGAGAGGAAATTGTGACCATGAAATCTTTAATATTTCATCAACACAGAGGGAAATAACCAAATCTGAAATGTAGCATAGAATGAAACCATTAACTGCAATACATTCCATTTGAGTTCTCCATTACAATAATCGATTATTTAATCTAACACTGTGGAGAGATGCTCTATTTGACAGGTTATTGTGCTGACGACAAATGAATTTAATCTCCATCTTATGTTTTTCATTTCCTCTGTCCTTCCCTCTTTTGATTAACAACTAACACTTCCTTTTATCTAACTTATTTTCCCTCCAGGGCCTCATTCATGGAAACCTTTGCTCAGCGCTATACAGTAGCAGAGGACAGACTCAGCAAAAATACTGATTTGTTCTTTTTTTATTAGTGCAAGAGTTGTATAATAGGGATGAGAAGCATACATTACAGTAAATAGTGTTAATCTATTTGCAGTTTTATACCATTAATGAGGCTGATATTAACTACAGAGTGCAGAGACCTGAATACAGACAAGGTTCCGTCACTGTTCATGAGTGATATTAATACCACTGAAGGCCTCTGAACACCTCCAAACGTTCGCCGTTATCCCCACTTGTACAAGTTATCATGTCAATAATAAATAAATATGCAGAAGACTCAGAGTTACTGTGGAGATAAACAACATATTGTACCATCTAGTTTGTTTGAGGTATACTAAGGCTTTAAATGTCACAGTGTTATTTTCAATGATATAATCACCTACCTTAAAGTTCATATAAAATGATATAGAATTATGTAGAAAGTGTTTCTATGGTGGTCCAGTGGTTAGCACTGTTGCCGTACAGCAAGAAGGTTATGGGTTCGAGCCCTGGTTCGCCCGGGCTGCATGTTCTCCCTGTGCCTGTGTGGGTTCTCTCTGGGTACTCCGGCTTCCTCCCACAGTCCAAACACATGCAGGTTAACTGCTGACTCTAAATTGAATGTAGGTGTGAATGTGAGTGTGAATGGTTGTTTGTCTCTATGTGTTGGCCCTGTGATGGACTGGTGATCTGTCTCTAGTCAGCTGGGGTAGGCTCCAGCCCCCCCACAACACTTAACAGATAAGCAGTATATGGATGGATGTGTCTGTATTAGCAATGGCTCATGTGACTATTTCTATGTGGAAGGGGTCACTTACAGTGATGTGCCCACAGATAATTATCACCTGACTGCAGTTCTCTCATCTCTACAGAGTGCTTTTCAGCTCATTGTTTTGTGTGTATAGCTCTCTCACTTTACTGTTTTACTTGAGTCTCATCAGTGTTGATCCTGGTAGAGGCAGGCAGTTATTTTCAGTGAAACTGCTCTGATAAACTCAATGATAAACCCAATGTGAAGAATTTAGCAGGTAAAGAGCCAGGTATTTTTCTCAGCCGTTGGTATAGACCTATAACAGAACTAAAAAGAGAAATAATATTACATTCATCATGTGGACAAAAACACAACTCCAAATGAATGATGGTCATTTGTTTGTGATCAAGTTCACCAAATTAAAAGGTGACAATGTCAATGTTGTGCTCAAAACTTGTTTCCATTGCCCCTAAAGTGGCCAAAAATGATGTTTTCATATTGCATTTACCACTGCATCATCACCTGTATTCAACACAAGGTGACTGTGAACATGATGTCACCTTGGGTGGACACCCAACTGATCCCTTTGTCAAACGACTAAAATCTACCCATTATCTAACTCTTCTATACAAATCAGGGGATATCAGGAAATGAAGATAACATAGTACCATGTTAGGTGTCATGTATGGACAACAACAGATAAGGAAACATGGAAGGCTGAGAATTTTGTCATGGTCGTTGATGAGACCCATTCCCTAGAGAGTAATCTCTCAGCACTGAAATCATCACAGAGGATAGGCAAAAAAGAAATGTCTTTCTCCCAAGTGCTTGTTTTGTGTTTGCAGGGATTGAATAGGTTTTCCTTTGGTCCTTGGTACCCTAAGATCTGTGACAGCCTGTTGTCTGGCTAGGACTGCTGCTCTCTGATCCACTGGCTAAACACGTTCACACATCCAATGTGCTGTGTTCACAGCTGTTCTGGTGTAGCCACATAGAAAATTGGCTCTGATCGGCCAGGCCTGAAAAGGTTCAGAAGCTGAGATGTGTCCAAAACCGCAGGTCTCCTTGAGGCTGTCTGTCACCATCCAAGCCAAGCTTTTATTGATTTGTGGTATTATCTTCCATGCTTCACTTGACATTTGTGGGGTATGGTCAAGTGTAAAACACAAAAACTAAAACTGACAGATACACATTCAGACACACACAAGTCCACTAACACTTAAAGAGACCGTGCACCCTTATCCTCTCTTTTTATGCCACTGAAAGAAGTCAACACACCAGATAAGGATGCTGCCCTCACACATACAACCTCATGTCGGTCACTGCCTAATACGAAGTCTTGGCATTCTTACTGGTGAAAAAAGCACATGTCTACACACACACACATATACTGACAAAAACACACACTATACATGCATTTAAACACACTTGCAAGCTCAAAATATGCACAGCAACCACCCACTCACACTTTTCATAAACCCTTGTGCCATCTTTGTGTGGGCTGTGCAGCCTAAAGCTGTTTCTGCTTCCTCAGGCCCCTTCAGTCCAATCTCAGCCTCTCCCTCTGACTGCTGCATCCATCCAAAATACTGATAACCCCAAACTGCAACTTCAAAAACACAACAATTGGGAGAATTTACACTAATGTCCATGTCAAAAATTTCACCTGAAATTATTGCAGGGGATTTCTATGGCATTTCTGCACGAGTAAGGTTTTTTTCTCATTTATACAGAAGATTGACGAAGCATTCTGCTTCATATTCATTCAACTGCCCAGGACATTCTGTCCTCTTCTGTAGCTCACTGAGCATGCACAGCTCATTCAATATGAAGTTTAACAATAGCTGCTGTTGTTGTTGTTAAAATGAGTTGTTGGGGTCTTCTAAAGAGGGAAAGGTAAAGTATTTTCTCTGGGAAAGTGTAAGAGCTACTATTTATTTGAGATGTCTGATTTGGCTTGATGTCTTGTATATAATGACTCCTGTGTGCAGCAGCAGTATTTATTGTGTTTGCTGTGGGCCACCATTTCTCTCATTCAGGACTGGTGAGCCCTTCCACACACAATAGGCCTCCTGCAAGCTTTCTTACTTTTGTCTGTGACATTCTCTGTATTCAATGTCAGATTCACCAACTTGACATAAACATGTAAATTGCTGAATACCAGTTGCATAATCTAAATCCCCAAATTGCTAGAGAAGGCAAGTTTCGTTCACAGAAATGTTTGTATATTTTAGTAATTAATTTATATCTCTGTTGATTTCTGTAATATATTAAAATTCCTACATATAAAGGCATTACAATTGCTGAGTAAAACAAGTCTTTGTCACCCTGTGAGGAGCAGATGCAGACTATATGTACACTAACTGTAGAACAGGTCAGGACCATGCAAGAATTCTGTTTGCACAAAAGAGAGAAAATAAAGTCCAAGAAAAACACCCTTATATGTCATCTAAGAACAAATCTGTGGTTATTGCATGAGGCCCATAGTCTCCTTGGATTGATCCAACTACATTTATAATGTGTACTAAGACATTGTAATAATTATTTTACTTTACTGTGGGCTTTTTGTAAGTTTATAGCTGAAGCAATGTCTCTACAATAGTTTTGCAGACCTCCTCACATCTGCAAGTCTCAGAACCAGAATCAAACCAGTTCCAGACCTGTCCAGGGCCACTGATGTAAGGCCAAAACTGAAGTTCCAGGGTAGTAGAGGCACACTGCCAGGGGAAATAAATGATATAAAAAAATAAGTGACAAAGCATATTAAGATATTGAAGGGCACACCCCACATTTTTAGCATATCATGTTCTGAGTCCACCTGCTTAAACCGAATTGTTGGTCAAAGCGCTCACTCTGACCTTTCTAAAACCATGCATTATTTACACACTGCTCCCACAGACTCATTTTTATCTTAAGTCTTGGATTTAACAGTAATTGATGACTTTTCTGTGCACTGGTGAGCTGTTCATTGAGTAAGACTATTGGAGAATAGTGGCCAAATTATTTGCTTTCCTTCTCTTACCTCTTACCTTCATGTTGTTAGCCTACAAGTGATATGAAAAGTCACCAGTGTTCTGGAAGCACTCAGAGCTCCATACACAATCACTGTAGTTACACATGTAAAAGGCAGGAAAATAGACTTGGAGATAGAAACTAGACTAGAAATATGTTTTGGACACAGTTAATGGTGTGGAGTGTGAGTAAAACCTGAGCTGTTAGTGGCCTGCGTTGACAGCTGGCTTCATATAAAAAAAACACATCGGTTCCATGAGATGGACGACTTAAAAACGCGGCTGAAATACTTTCTGTGTGGACACACCCAGTCAACACTCACCACTAAGACAAAAACTGAAACAAACAAAACAGTCTTGAGGGGGAAAGATAGATGGTGTCCAACCAGTAATCAGTGCCAGACAGTGAGTGCTCTACATCTTGTAACTCACTCCAGTATAATTTTGACAGGCAGCATATCTTGACATTTGGCAAATTGAAAACATAATTATACACTACACCTACATAAATAAGGTCTTGTGCAATCAGATGCAATAGATCATAATAATACTCCACCATAATAACCAGTAAGAGTGGACTTTAGAGTAATTAGGCCTTTTCCCTGGACAGCCCCACACCACCTGACCCTATCTAGCTGAACTCATTACCAAATAATTAGATTGGGAAAACAGCATGCATCATCAGTGATAATACAAATAGAGAACAAAAAGATATGGTCTGTTAAGCTCTTTAATTATTATTTTATTTATTATATTTAATTATTTGTTTTGTTTTGTTTTGTTTTGTTTTGTTTTGTTTTGTTTTGTTTTGTTTTGTTTTGTTTCTACTACTTCTTATGAGCAGTATTTCCTTCCTTGGATTATTTACATTCTTCCACTAAAAATGAATACAATATTTTAACCACAATCTTGATATAATGCCAAGAAAAACAGGCCAAGTTCTGATGATATAAAAGTGTCATTCTAGTAATTAAGTGACAGAGATTTTATCTGGTGAAACTGTCCAGCCAAGATATTTCAATCACACTTGATTCCAGTGCTTTGCAGGGACAAACTGAAATGCAAGATGGCCCACCAACACCGTTCCCAGAGCCACAGTGGGCTTTCTGAATATTCTATCTTCTATCTATATCATTCATCCATTCATTATCTATACCGCTTATCCGTTATGAATAATATAATGCAATGCAAGGATGTTTGTCATTTACAATTTAATCTCTAAACAGTAAACCCTTAAATCCTGTTACATCTTTTAACCACATGACCAAGGTCAGGCCCACTGCTCTGCAGAATACCAACAAATTTGGATTACACTTGTAAAACAAACTTTCAAATAAACCTTAAAAGATTTAAAATTGTATATAAAATTACACACACACACACACACACACACACACATATATATATATGTGTGTGTGTGTACACATACATATATGTTTATTTAAGATCTTCTTAAGATCTTCTGCAAGTCTGACTCAATCACACTTTAATGATCCAGATCATCACGTTTCACTGTGGTGTGCCTTTGACTGAACAGTTCTTGCAAGTCCTGTGCCCTTTTACAAAATGTTGGTACAGTTTGCTTTGGTTTAACTCTGGGAAAATATTTCTAACATTAATCATTAAAAATTAAGCATTATCTGAACATTCTTACTACAACTACTTTTGATATCTAACATCACCTAAAGCGCATTAAACCACAACTGCAGTCTGATCATCTGTCCAAGGTGTTGCTACTGTGCCAAGCTATTATATCAAGCTTGGGCGGCTGTGGCTCAGGAGGTAGAGCAGTCGTCCACCAACCAGGAGTTTGGTGGTTTGATCCGCGTGCTTCTTGGGCAAGATACTGAACCCCAGATTGCCCCCAATGTAGCATCAGAGTATGGATGTGTGTGTATGTGTTAGATGGCATTTTGTGTATATACATACATACATACATATATATGTATGTATAGAACAAGTGCTATATGAATGTGTGTGTAAATGGGTGAATGTGATCTGTAGTGTGAAGCACTTTGAGTGGTCAATATGACTAGAAAAGCGCTATATAAGTGCAGTCCATTTACCATTTACCACTGTGGAAAATAGACCCCCAAAGAGTCAAAACATTTTTTTTTTTTTTTTTTTTTTTTTCATTTTTAGTTTTGTGAAAAGTTGAATGTGTGCTGCAGTTACCACAGTCCTTTAACATACCATGACAGGAACATGTGCACTCTCATTTAAATGTTAAAGTCATAAAGTGGCTGAGGTCTGAGGTGAAAGAAGAGAATTCAAATGTTCAAGTGAGGGAAAAACAAATCTCTGCCTCAGTGTCACGAGAATTCAACTAGACCACTCAGCCAGTTGTCCTACTCATGATATTAACTGTATCCTGAATGTTCTGTTGATTTCTGTCATTTAATGACCAAACCCCACTTTTTCCTTGTTCTTCTGGAAAGCCTTAGATACATATAGATTCCATAATCAAAAATAATTACACAAACTGCCACAGTTCAGGCAACACTTCACTGTCCTGGGCTCCTCCAGCTGGAGAAACCACAATGCCACTTGTCCTTCTTGTGACCATCACATCCTATTACAGAGGCTGGAGCATTTTATTGGCATTAAAGGAACCACATTAAACTGGTTTGTACACATTAATAACAAATCCTCCACACAAACATTAGACACAGTTCCATAAGGTTCTGTGCTTTGACCAATTCTATTCACTTTGTATTTGCTTCCTTTAGACAATGTTATCAGGAAACACTCCATAAACTCCCATTGATATACTCAACTATTCTTGTCAATGAAGATCAACCAGTCAGTTAGCTGAACTTCAGGCATGCCTTAAGAACATGACCAGGATGACCAGCAATTTTCTGCTATAAAAATCTGACAAAACTGAAGTTCTTATACTTGAACCCAGACACCTCAGAAACATGTTTTCTAACGATGTAGTTACTCTAGATGACATTGCCCTGGCCTCCAGCTCCACTGTAATGAATCTCTGAGTTATCTTTGATCAGGAAATGTCCTTTAACTCTCACGTAAAACAAACTTCAGGGACAGCCTTATTTCACCTGCCTAATATTGCCAAAATCAGGCAAAAGGATATAGTTCTTAAAGACTCTCCAATGTATCAAAATCACTGCAGCATGATTACTGACAGGAAATGGAAAAAGAGATCATTCTTTACATTGGCCTTAATGGTCAGGCCATTTATTTCTCGTTTTTTGATCAAATAAAGGACATGTGAACATTATTCCCTCCTTCCCTTCATTACCATGCCTTTCTCAGCCAACAGTCCTGGTGAGTTTTTCTCCAATCTCACCTCAAGGCCTCACCAATCTTATCAGAAAGCTTGGCCCAGACATAAAGGCCCATTTCAAAATGGTTTATATGAGCACAATATGAACACAAGTTCTATTTGGATGTCCATCAACTACAGCTCTTCTCAAAGTCTTCAACAATGTGTTAATGTAGGCTGATGCAGGATAATGTTCTGTGTTGTTTAGGTCATAGCGCTGCTTTTGATACTGTGGAACACTGTATAGGTTCAGGCAATGGGTGGGTATGCCTGGGTCTACTTTGGATTGGTTCCTGTCAGACAGAACTTTCTTGATTACAATTCATAATTTTGCCTCATCAACTGAATCTCTGTTTTGTGGTGTCCCCGGAGGTTCTATCCTTGGCCCAGTGTTGTTTTCACGGTAAAAGGTAAAAAGTATTGCTTTTCATTGTTATGCAGATGATGCTCAATTATACACCTAAAAATGTTTCAACTCTCTACTATCTCACCTCCATTGCCTCAACTCCATAAAAGATTGGATGGTTGATCCAGCAACTGTCTACAGATAGATAATGATACAATAGTTTTGATTACTGCCCCAGATGGCTTCATCTCAAAAGTGATGGACAATCTATACTCCTGTTATTGCTTCTGTTAAATCTACTCCATGATCTAGGTGCTTCTTGGGGCCAGACTTGGAGTTTTGGCCAGCATGTAAACAGCTTGGTTTGCTCATGTTTCTACCAGCTGAGAAACCCGTTGTGTCCATGGCTGTTGGTGTTTATTTCCTCCAGTCTTGATTACTGTAATTCCGTTTTCAACTGTTTTAACAAGACAACCCTGAACCGTGTACAACTGGTACAAAATGCTGCAGCCAAGCTGCATTCTGACCAAGTCCTCTAAAAGGTTTCATGTAACTCAAATCCTGATTTCTTTATCAAATTCAGAATCCAGTTCAAGATTCTTATAATCATGTTTAGAGCCTTGCATGGGCACGCACCCGCCTACATTAAAGAGCTACTACAGGGACGCAGCATAATACCAGGAGAAATCTGATGTCCTCTGATCAAGATCTATTGGTTGTTCGTAACTCCAGGCTCAAGACAAAAGGAAACCATGCTTTTGAGATTGTAGCTCCTACACTTTGGAGGGCTCTCCCTTTGGGCTTATGATCTGTGGACACAACTGACATCTTTAGAAAGCGGCTCAAGATGCATTTGTTTAGACTAAAATTTACTTTCTTACTTACCAACCTCTCTCCAAAAGAACAGCAGCATCCGTCTCAGGGGAAAATCTGCCAGTACTGTGGCCAGTAAAAGACTGGAAATCTGCTTTGTCACCCTCTCCCAGTAGCTCAGAATTTTCCAAGCCTTGATGAATGATGTTGTCTGTGACAGGACCATGTTCAGCATGTGCAGGCTATTCTCCGGAGGCTTTTCGAGAACCAACTCATTGTCATGGCTAAGATGAAAGCTGAAGTTGACTGGCCCACTCCTTGTCTTGTCAGTGCTGGCATTAGCTGCCATTAAAGTGTATTTCCCTCACAGGATCAATAAAGTACATTTATCTCATCTTATCAATAATCAAGAATTTCCTTCACAGGATCAATGAAGTACATTTATCTTATTTGGCTACCTGGCATGGGCTGGTTTCAACTACAACAGACTTCAAAGTTCTCACCAGAGTATGCAAATATGTAAATTAAGACCTATACGCACACAAACCTACCATTAGCTGAGCTAATAACTATTAATTAATTCCCTAATAACAGAGTTTTTCATTGTCAATAGAATAATCAAGACCCGGACCACTAATGCCTCAGAGGGACCCTGAGAAAATAGTCATCTCTTGTATGAGCCATAACATTCTCCCCTGGTCTGCTAGAAAAAGGAGGCACTTGGAATAAAGTAGGCCCTTGACATCTTTCATAAAACTAGTGGGAGAAACACCAGTACATCAATCATTCAATGGCACTTTACCATGAAACTGTATACCAGGACGAGTACAGTAAATTGTACAATAGTGAAATTAATGAACTAAGTGACACAAAAAAGTGGATTATTTATTGAAGGTTTGAAGAAATATGACACTGGTTTCATCCATGACACTGTTTTTTCCTCAATATAAGTCTTTTTAGTGGTGCATACCATACAGATGGATGTAACTGAAATGTACTAATTGAAATCACTGTTGAAAATTAACCCCTGCAGCAGAAGTGCTGTCTCCTAAAAAGTAAATGTTTGATTTTATTTGAATGAACAGATATGTAATCAGACAACCTGTGTTATATTTAAGATTTGTGACACTTATTGAAGAAGATCCTATTTTTATTTGAAAAAATATATATCCTGGTATGTCTCTCTAATCAGAGGTGACAGCACAAACATTGCACTGGCATACAAAGAGTGAATCAGCCAAGGACTCCATTGAAATCAGTCCCTTTGAACTCTGATGCCTGATGTTATTTTGCAAGGGAAAAATGATTCAGGAATTTCCAAATCTATGTCGCTCTATTCACTTCCAATCTAATGCAATCAGCAAAGCCAAGCATATCCTTGCTTTCATCCTTTTGATCAGAAGGAAAAACAATTTACACTTTTTCATTTCAGAGGCAGTGTGAAATGAAAGCAGAATAAAGGAGAGTCAGTAGAAAGGGCAAAAGACAGAGAGAGATTGGAAACAGTAGGGTGTACGCGAATGGATGAAAAGCACTGAGCAAATTTCATTAAAGTGATCCATCATAAACGTGCCCAGCACACACCAGACACACACTCACTCATATACACAGAAATACATGCCTCAAAGAGCCACTCCAAGAGCAACTAGCTCCTACAAGCTGATAACTTAGATGGTTTTCCCGTAGAGTACAATTTAATTTAGTTCACAGATTAAACATAAGCTTCAGACCTAAAAATAATGTGTAGTTATCACCATATATATACTGTAACTCTGGCATAGTGGACATCCTCACATTACCGCATTTTTGCCAGTGATGGGGGGCCCATTGTGAAGGTGCTCCCTTACACACTCATGAATTACTACCATTATTATATAATCACTCCCTGAGAATCAGTTAAGTGCTGTCTTACACAATGATAGTATAATCACCAAAAAATTACCCTAAACTGCAAGCAAAAATAGTAACATACAACTCTGCCTAAAGAATGATGGGGAAAGCCATGAGCTAACCACACATTCAAAAAGGTGAGAAAAAGTATTTTGTAATAAAAACTGAAAATATATTCAGTTAGGACAGATGAACAGCCAATCAAGGCTGCTCTTTCTTACCTAGTCAAGGTAAGCTAGACTAGCTTTCTTGTGTGCGTATTTCAAATGGACTATGAGATTAATGGGATTTTTCCCCTTGACAAATGTTCCACATATTTTAGCATTTTAGTGTCATACTATAAACTTTCCAAAGGGGTTGGAGTTACCATATAACGCAAACTTGTGTTGTCCCGACAAAAATGCAGAAATCCCTGTGGCTGAGATGACTCTGACTCTCAACATGTAAATCACCTCCTGTCTGTTCAGGCAATGTCATGATTCATGTTAGTCTCATTAAGTGTTTAATGGTGTTGAAAGGAACATTTCACCTACACAGATTTGTAGTCCCTGCTAGTTCATCTAGCGTACACTCAAAAAAGTTTGACCATTGGCTACTTAAAAAAATTATGGCAACAAAGTGACACTTACATAACACAATACATTTTATGTGCTACAACTTTGATTTAAAACTACTGATTTAATTACGTAAATTTAAACAGAACTATTAAATACAAAATAATGAAATCATCGGCTGAAATATTTTGGATTATTAATATTATGGCAAATGTTGAGTAAATACAAACCAATTTTACAGGGAAAACTGATTATTATATACTGAATATTTACTAGGTATCTGAAAAAAGTAAGTTAGATTTACCAAATATCTGCAAAAAAAGTGGTTTACATTTACTAATTATTTTTAAGCTCAAATCAACTTAGAATTGGTACCAAATGACTTAAAATCTATTTAATGTTATTGTCATTTTGTTGCCATAATTTTTCTATGTTGAATCTACTTAATATCATGCCTTCTTGTTGCAAAAATTTACTGAAGGTCAGGAAAACAGCAGGTAAACATTTATTTGTGTAACTCTGTTTACACATGCATTTCCAACAAGTGCCAAAATACAAAGAAAACAGACATAAACAAAGTATGTGTAGGGATATGCATGCTGGCAGTCTGTTTATTATGTATGTTGATCAAGGCTAATAATGAAGTGATGTCACATTCACAAAGAAAAATACAGATCTACAAGTTTCTACAACCCCTGGCAAAAATTATGGAATCACCAGTCTCGGAGGATGTTCATTCAGTTGTTTAATTTGTAGAAAAAAAACCCAGATCACAGACATGACACAAAACTAAGTCGACTCAAATGGCAACTTTCTGGCTTTAGAAACACTAAAAGAAATCAAGAAAAAGATGTGTTAGTCAGTAACGATTTACTTTTTAGACCAAACGGAAGGAAAAATTATGGAATCACTCAGATTAAGGAAAAAATATGGAATCATGAAAAACAACAACAACAAAAGAACACTTCAACACACCACCTGGTACTTTGTTTACCCACCTCTGGCACATAACGGCTCTGCATGATCTCAGAGGCATGGACAATGAGTGACAAACAGTACTCTTCATCGATCTCTGGCTCCAACTTTCTCCAGATTACTTTGCCAAGATCAGCTTGCAGAGTTGAGCCTTGTCATGGACCATTTCTTCAACTACCACAGATTTTCCAATTAGTTGAGATCTGGACTGTTGCAGAGCCAGGACATTGACCTTATGTGTCTTTTCAGGTATATTCTGATTTTGCTCCTTGGCAAGATGCTGTCATCCCTGAAAAAGCCAGTTCATCATCCCCAAACGCCCCTTTCAATTGATGGGATAAGAAAAGTGTTGAAATGTCCATAAACTTGTGCATTATTGAAGATGTAATGACAGCCATCTCCCCAGTGCCTTTACCTGACATACGGCCCCTTATCATCGACGACTGGAAATTTGCATGTTTTTCTTCAGGCAGTCGTCTTCATAAATCTCATTGTACGGCACCAAACAAAGTTCAGCATCATCACCTTGCCCAGCAATGCAGATTCGCGTTCATCACTGAATATGACTTTCATCCAGTCATCCACAGTCCCGATTGCTTTTCCTTAGCCCATTGTAGCTTGTTTTCTGTTTAGGTGTTAATGATGGCTTTTATTTAGCTTTCCTGTATGCCGTCCATTCCTTTAAGCGGTTTCTTACAGTTTGGTCACAGACGTTGACTCCAGTTCCTCCCATTGTACCTCATTTGTTTTATATGCATTTCTGTTTCAAGACATATTGCTTCCAGGTTTTCTGTCTTGGCTTTGATCATCTTCCTTGATACTCCCCAGTATGCTTGCCTTTAACAACCTTCCCATGTTGTTTTGTACTTGGTCAGATTTTAGACACAATGACTGTGAACAACCAACATCTTTGTAACACTGCGTGATGGTTACCTTCTTTAAGAAGTTTGATAATCCTCTTTGACTTCAATTGACATCTCTTGTGTTGGAGCCATGATTCATGTCAGTCCGCCCGGGTGCAACAGCTCAAGGTGTAATGATCACTCTGTTTACTGCAGACCCAGCGGTAGATCTAAACCAGTGCAGGTGTTAGTTTGGGGAATGGAGCCCATGGTGATTCTATAATTTTTTCCTTCTACTTGGTCTAAAAGTAACATTGCCTTCTTGTCTTTTTTTCTTGATTTCTTTTAGTGTTTCTTAAAGCCAGAAGTTGCCATTTTGAAATGACTTTAGTTTTGTGTATCTGTGATCTTCTTTTTTTCTACAAAATTAAACAACTGAACATCCTCCGAGACTGGTGGATTCCATAATTTTTGCCAGGGTTGTATTAGGTGCAGAATGACCTGTGACCTCATCCATATGTACTAAGCTGAGGTGGCTGGGAGTGTTCATAATCCATCGAGGAAGAGTTTCTGAGGCTTCAAAGTGTATGTGAGTTCCTTGGATTAGGCAAGATTCATTGCCCACCAATCCCATGAGCATGCCACAAGCCCTTGGAAAATTACCCAGACCGGTCAGGACCTGTTCCCTCTATCCTGTTCAATGTCCTCTATACCCTCTGACAGTTCGTCTGGATGCTGTAGATTTTCATCCCTTGTACAGCAGGTCCTGTACCTTACTGTCTCATCTGCATCCTAAAATAACAAAAGACACTGTGTATTTCAGACTGTACAGCTAAAGGAGAAGGTCCTAAATAAACAAACTAGCTGCTTCCCTGTTTCGTTTTATGCTGAGGAATATCGCTGCTAATTGTACCTTCAATTACAGTAGAGGAATAGGCGATATCATTCAAAATGTAAATCTTAGAAGTTACCGTGGCTATTTCCCAAAAATCTAACATGTAAGCATAGCTAGAAAATGGATTGAGTGGCAGCTGGTGCTTTACAGACAGACATTTACATTTATACCACAGAAGGTACACTGGTGAGCTGAGTAACACATATAAAACACACACAGAAACACATTTATAATCTGTGTTTAAAATGAAATGTTTCCACATGAAACTAACTGAATGAATACATTTTTGTCAGTATCTGACTAAACAATATCTAATCAGGTGCCCATTAATTTCCCCACAAACTGTATTCAAAAGATGTGCACTTATTTAATATGCATTTTTATAGACAGTCAAAATCCTTAAACATAATATGCCCAAAGTTAGGATGCCTTCAGTGGAATTCTAATCCCATAGTTAACCTCTAGTGGAAGAGGTTCAGAGGCCTGGAGTATTCATCCAACTTGGACATGAACTTTGGAGTCGGTGCCATGATTCACGAAACTCACCCTGGATCTAAAGACAAATGATCTAGCCTGTAAACATATTTAAGTCTTAAAAAATACCTGAAAACATGATGAAATAGATGACAGTAACTTAACACATTTTATATCAAATGTGACCCTCACAATTGCAAGGAATGTTTGATTATCATACACGTGTAAATGTGAGACATTAGATACTTCAAATGAGATGGCATCTGGGTTTGATGTATATAGTGGGTGATTGGCTGATGACTTTATTTCTTCTACCAAGGTTTTGGCCTTTTCTCTTTGATCAATTTATTCCTTTGTCTCTTTTCCCTACTTCTATTGCTTAACTGAATCCTTTCCTGTTCTGAGTTTCCTCATCCTGCTACTAGGTAAGGTGGGAGGTAGTTACTTCTGCCTTTCAGGCTTTTTATATATATATATACTGTATATGAAATGTAGTAATAGCAGCATATTGTGTGTTGTATGCAATAAGTGCAATACACACCTTTTGGTAAGTGTTGATGAATTTTATACTAGGTGCATTTCATTTGAATGGTAATCTGCCTTTTGTTTTCTGTTCCTCAGGCTCCTGGCGAGCTAAAAAAACAAACATGTATTTATGTCTGCCTGTGATAGACTGTCACTGATCACCTATTCGTAACACACCATCATAATTTGTTATAACACAGGATAATAATATAATTTTCTTAATTGCTTATTGGGAATTTTGTTAATAAATATCCACACACTAATTAAGTGATCACTAAATTATACAGAACATATGCAAATAGGGTAAGTAGGAAAGTACAAAAAGTATAGTTGCTCTTCTACCTGATTCCATAAACTTTTATTCAGATTGTACAGGAGTAGTTGAAAGAAGAAACTATCAAACCTTTGCATTGTTTTTAAGTGGACGGCATGAAACACAGACATCCTGACACGTGAATAAATGAGTAAAACTGACATACAAAATATCAGTTATAAATATCAACTCTGCAGGTGTTTTCCCTACATTCACCCAGGCAGAAAGCAATATCACGGGAACTTAGGGGCTGATGTAACACAGGCAACCAAAACATAAGACATATATGAGCGTCCTGTCAACATAAGCGCCAGACAAAGCTGAAAAGAAAAAACGAGAGGCATGTATGAGACACCGCTGTCACCCCGCCCCACCACCACTCAGAAAAGTAGTAAAGAGTCGGTAAATATGCGCTTTTTGTGATGCGTTACTCGGTATAGTGTTACTCGGTACGTATACCCTGATAACACAGTGTGATAAACGTTGTTTGCCGTCGCTCGACCGTTAGCTTCTTGTTAAGGTGGGGAGGGTGAAGCTCAGCTAACTTTGAATCACGATAGATTAAACTTAACATGCTTAACTGCCAGTTGGGTATCTTGCGATAACGCAGAACAATGTTCAACCACGGGGGCAGCGTAGCTATGTTTGCTGTTGAAGAGAATCACCTTGAAAACAGCAGTCCAACCGCGGCTGTATGAGACATCAACGTCCGTGTGGCGCCGTCGTTAGGCGGTAGTGTCGCGGTGAGTAAAGTAAGAGCCCCCAATAAGTAGAATTTAATAATTTTCGACATTGTTGACTTTACTGATAAAATATAATTAAATTCTACTCCCAGTGATTTCAGCTGATATTATTCAAACAAAAATGGTAAAAATGCAATTGATAAATAATTCAAATTTGATTAAATCACATAATAATATCCCAAACTGCACAGTGTTTTTTCATGTATGGGTTACTAGTATTTATTTTGTAAATATTAATAATAATATAGTCACTCTTTTTACAGTGTAGTATGGTATATTTGATGGTGATGATGTGAAGATGATGAAAGCTCTCCGCTGACACTGACACTTGTATAGAAGTTTATTGCAAAGTTCAGCATCAAGACAAACATATGATAGCCTGTGAGAGGATCCGAGCCAATATGGATCCTCTCTCCTAAGCAAGCTCTAAAACATCAGTATATATATATTAGTTGTCTTTATGATTTATACATGGGACCTCAGGATCCCTCATATCCCAAACTTTCCCAGAAACAGAGGAAGGAAGGAAGGGAGCCCCTCTCCCTAACACTTACAGATTTACGCTCTGTCTTTAACCTAAACATGAACCCCAAAAATAGAAAAACATACGTGGGAGACACTTATTGTTCAAGACTCCAAGAGAATAAAAACCATATATGAAACTTCAGACACTGTATTCCCCTTGAGGCTAGAATAGTCTCGAAAATAAAGAATAGAAACATACATGTTTGCAATAATGATATACATTCCTTCTACATGCTTCCTAGGCTTAAACATAACTTTATGGAGTGTAGAGGTGAAAAAACCTGTCAAGCAGCTATCTTTCCTGGAAATATCCATCAAACAATCTAGACAGAGAAAAATTCTCTCACGGCCCCTGCCTGGCGACCACTTATAGTACTCCAGACCAATTAAAAGGAGAATTTCATCATTAGTGTAAGGATATAAGTTCAACAAATACATATGAACCTCGAAAATAAAATCCAAACAATGTCCACTTTCAGGCTGGTTGACCCATACATACCTTCAATAGGCCTTTCCCTGCCTAGCCCCAATTTCCGTGAAACACTTGTATTCAGACTCCAAGAGGAATAAGAACCATATATGAAACTTCCAGACACTACAGTAGCATCCACACTGAAAAAAACAACATGGGATTTACTTAATAAAATCCTCTAACAATTTACACTAGTACTTTTTAAGTAAATTTTACTGCTGTAATATCATGTACAGTTCTTGCTAGTATCAAGTAAAATGTACTTGGCCCTAAACTAT
Source organism: Lates japonicus (assembly GCA_033238685.1). Lineage (NCBI taxonomy): Eukaryota > Metazoa > Chordata > Actinopteri > Centropomidae > Lates > Lates japonicus. The sequence goes on from BRZM01000048.1 coordinate 1,567,631, forward strand.
A